>OZ018359.1:0-290000 GCA_963969515.1 Yponomeuta evonymella
ACCTAAGCTACCAGTTAAGCCTAAGTCCTACCCCCCCCCTAACCTATCCTAACCTAACCTACCTAACACTAACCTAACTAACCAACCCCCTAACCTAACCTAACCTACCTAACTAACCTAACCTAACCTAACCTAACCTAACCTAACCTAACCTAACCTAACCTAACCTAACCTAACCTAACCTAACCTAACCTACCTAACCTAACCTAACCTAACCTAACCTAACCTAACCTACCTAACCTAACCTAACCTACCTAACCTAACCTAACCTAACCTAACCTAACCTAACCTAACCTAACCTAACCTAACCTAACCTAACCTAACCTAACCTAACCTAACCTAACCTAACCTAACCTAACCTAACCTAACCTAACCTAACCTAACCTAACCTAACCTAACCTAACCTAACCTAACCTAACCTAACCTAACCTAACCTAACCTAACCTAACCTAACCTAACCTAACCTAACCTAACCTAACCTAACCTAACCTAACCTAACCTAACCTAACCTAACCTAACCTAACCTAACCTAACCTAACCTAACCTAACCTAACCTAACCTAACCTAACCTAACCTAACCTAACCTAACCTAACCTAACCTAACCTAACCTAACCTAACTAACCTAACCTAACCTAACCTAACCTAACCTAACCTAACCTAACCTAACCTAACCTAACCTAACCTAACCTAACCTAACCTAACCTAACCTAACCTAACCTAACCTAACCTAACCTAACCTAACCTAACCTAACCTAACCTAACCTAACCTAACCTAACCTAACCTAACCTAACCTAACCTAACCTAACCTAACCTAACCTAACCTAACCTAACCTAACCTAACCTAACCTAACCTAACCTAACCTAACCTAACCTAACCTAACCTAACCTAACCTAACCTAACCTAACCTAACCTAACCTAACCTAACCTAACCTAACCTAACCTAACCTAACCTAACCTAACCTAACCTAACCTAACCTAACCTAACCTAACCTAACCTAACCTAACCTAACCTAACCTAACCTAACCTAACCTAACCTAACCTAACCTAACCTAACCTAACCTAACCTAACCTAACCTAACCTAACCTAACCTAACCTAACCTAACCTAACCTAACCTAACCTAACCTAACCTAACCTAACCTAACCTAACCTAACCTAACCTAACCTAACCTAACCTAACCTAACCTAACCTAACCTAACCTAACCTAACCTAACCTAACCTAACCTAACCTAACCTAACCTAACCTAACCTAACCTAACCTAACCTAACCTAACCTAACCTAACCTAACCTAACCTAACCTAACCTAACCTAACCTAACCTAACCTAACCTAACCTAACCTAACCTAACCTAACCTAACCTAACCTAACCTAACCTAACCTAACCTAACCTAACCTAACCTAACCTAACCTAACCTAACCTAACCTAACCTAACCTAACCTAACCTAACCTAACCTAACCTAACCTAACCTAACCTAACCTAACCTAACCTAACCTAACCTAACCTAACCTAACCTAACCTAACCTAACCTAACCTAACCTAACCTAACCTAACCTAACCTAACCTAACCTAACCTAACCTAACCTAACCTAACCTAACCTAACCTAACCTAACCTAACCTAACCTAACCTAACCTAACCTAACCTAACCTAACCTAACCTAACCTAACCTAACCTAACCTAACCTAACCTAACCTAACCTAACCTAACCTAACCTAACCTAACCTAACCTAACCTAACCTAACCTAACCTAACCTAACCTAACCTAACCTAACCTAACCTAACCTAACCTAACCTAACCTAACCTAACCTAACCTAACCTAACCTAACCTAACCTAACCTAACCTAACCTAACCTAACCTAACCTAACCTAACCTAACCTAACCTAACCTAACCTAACCTAACCTAACCTAACCTAACCTAACCTAACCTAACCTAACCTAACCTAACCTAACCTAACCTAACCTAACCTAACCTTTTTTTTTTTTTTTTTTTTTTTTTTTTTGATGACGAAGTGGAGAATGCATTTACGCATCCCCCTGGGATAAAACTCCAGGGGGTATGTGGGACTCGCCGCTCTCATCCCTCTTTACAAGAAAGAGGGAAATCGAGAGCCTGGCCCTACCCACTAAACTCCACTCCGGCGGTTCCCTCTGGGCCGGTTTGGTGTGGGGGCACCCTGGGATCGCTGAGCATTCTACCAGTGTGCCCCCCCGGCAATCGCGGCTTACGCCGAACCCTCTGTGGGACCAACCGCTGGTCCCTTTAGGGACCGAGGCGGACACGTGTCTAGGACACAATGTCAATATGACCCGTCTCTCACTCGGGTGCCTTCGGTCCCTGCCCTCCGGATGAGGTTTCCCTCATAAATTGTCTGGCCTGACAAGTCAGGATCCAGACTTAAGGGGCCGGGGCGGACATGTGTCATGGACACGATGTCAATAACCCGACCGCCATGGGTGCAGCTTCGTCCACGGCCCAGCATAGCACCCCTCTGGTGCACTGGACCGTGTCCTCCGCGCGACTCCGCGGCGGCGGGCGCCTTCGGTCCCCCTCCTCTGGCGCCGAGGCGCGTTCGGCCGCAGCCTCCCGCTACCTCACCTCGGCGCAAGAAGGCCCTCGAAATCCCGTCTGCCACGGGCGCCGCTCCATACACGGCCCAACGGCTTACCGTTTCCTCTAGTGCGCTGGGTTAACCGTGTCCTCCGAGCGGCACCCGTGGCGACGGGCGTCCCCACTTCCTCCCCTTGGGAGGTCCCCCGATCCCGCTGCCAGTGGCAACGGGAGTCCCTCGTCGCACACACCCACGTAAAGTGGGTGTGCGCCCCGTCTGGGGCCTGACAGGTCAGGACCCAGACGACCATCTGTGCCAGATTATTCGCCGTTGGCCAGCAAGATCTCCTAAGAGAAGTTACTGACCAACGCCCAGGGTGCACCGGCCCTTGCCACTGCCTTTCCACCGGACTCAGGGTATCAAGTGGAACGGCAGCAGCGCGGGCAACGAGGAGGTTATCTGGCATCGCACCCCAACCTAACCTAACCTAACCTAACCTAACCTAACCTAACCTAACCTAACCTAACCTAACCTAACCTAACCTAACCTAACCTAACCTAACCTAACCTAACCTAACCTAACCTAACCTAACCTAACCTAACCTAACCTAACCTAACCTAACCTAACCTAACCTAACCTAACCTAACCTAACCTAACCTAACCTTTTTTTTTTTTTTTTTTTGATGACGAAGTGGAGAATGCATTTACGCATCCCCCTGGGATAAAACTCCAGGGGGTATGTGGGACTCGCCGCTCTCATCCCTCTTTACAGGAAAGAGGGAAATCGAGAGCCTGGCCCTACCCACTAAACTCCACTCCGGCGGTTCCCTCTGGGCCGGTTTGGTGTGGGGGCACCCTGGGATCGCTGGGCATTCTACCAGTGTGCCCCCCCGGCAATCACGGCTTACGCCGAACCCTCTGTGGGACCAACCGCTGGTCCCTTTAGGGACCGAGGCGGACACGTGTCTAGGACACAATGTCAATATGACCCGTCTCTCACACGGGTGCCTTCGGTCCCTGCCCTCCGGATGAGGTTTCCCTCATAAACTGTCTGGCCTGACAAGTCAGGATCCAGACTTAAGGGGCCGGGGCGGACACGTGTCAAGACACGGTGTCAATACCCGACCGCCATGGGTGCAGCTTCGTCCACGGCCCAGCATAGCACCCCTCTGGTGCACTGGACCGTGTCCTCCGCGCGACTCCGCGGCGGCGGGCGCCTTCGGTCCCCCTCCTCTGGCGCCGAGGCGCGTTCGGCCGCAGCCTCCCGCTACCTCACCTCAGCGCCAGAAGGCCCTCCATATCCCGTCTGCCACGAGTGCAGCCCCGTCCACGGCCCAGCGGCCCACCTCCCTCATTGAGGTTATGCTGGGTCCGTGTCCTTCGGCGGCACTCGTGGCAACGGGTGTCCCCCGCACTCTCTCCTCGAGAGGCCCACCGATCCCATCTGCCACAAGTGCAGACGGGCGTCCCACGTCGCACACACCCACTCAAAGTGGGTGTGCGCCCCGTCTGGGGCCTGACAGGTCAGGACCCAGACGACCATCTGTGCCAGATTATTCGCCGTTGGCCAGCAAGATCTCCTAAGAGAAGTTACTGACCAACGCCCAGGGTGCACCGGCCCTTGCCACTGTCTTTCCACCGGATCCCTGATATCAAGTGGAACGGCAGCAGCGCGGGCAAACGAGGAGGTTATCTGGCATCGCACCCCAACCTAACCTAACCTAACCTAACCTAACCTAACCTAACCTAACCTAACCTAACCTAACCTAACCTAACCTAACCTAACCTAACCTAACCTAACCTAACCTAACCTAACCTAACCTAACCTAACCTAACCTAACCTAACCTAACCTAACCTAACCTAACCTAACCTAACCTAACCTAACCTAACCTAACCTAACCTAACCTAACCTAACCTAACCTAACCTAACCTAACCTAACCTAACCTAACCTAACCTAACCTAACCTAACCTAACCTAACCTAACCTAACCTAACCTAACCTAACCTAACCTAACCTAACCTAACCTAACCTAACCTAACCTAACCTAACCTAACCTAACCTAACCTAACCTAACCTAACCTAACCTAACCTAACCTAACCTAACCTAACCTAACCTAACCTAACCTAACCTAACCTAACCTAACCTAACCTAACCTAACCTAACCTAACCTAACCTAACCTAACCTAACCTAACCTAACCTAACCTAACCTAACCTAACCTAACCTAACCTAACCTAACCTAACCTAACCTAACCTAACCTAACCTAACCTAACCTAACCTAACCTAACCTAACCTAACCTAACCTAACCTAACCTAACCTAACCTAACCTAACCAACGAGATACTCCTGGGAGCAGCGGTGAGGTGCGAGGCTTTCGCCGCCTTTATGGCCGACTCCAAAAGTCGAGAGGTCTTCCTGTCCTTCGCCCTGGGGGTGACGCGCGCGGCCTCTAAGGCCAATGGAGGCCGGGACTAAAGTTGTCTGTCATTTTAATCTCTCTCTTACCTTTTCTTCAGGACTAGAATAATTATATTGTTAAATTGTATTGTAATATCTTAAATTTTTACATCGACACTTGCTACGTTTTTAAGTTCTATGTTAACCCCGGCGCCTTGCTTGTCACTACTCCTAGGAGTAGTCAGAGACAAGGCGTCGGGGTGGGTATTTAAGAGTGTACCTAATGTAAGAACTGGAAAAAAAAAAAAAAAAAAAAAATAAATAAAAATAAAAAAAAAAAAAAAAAAAAAAAAAAAAAAAAAAGAAAAAAAGAAAAGGAAAAGAAAATGCGAAAGAAAGAGCGAAAGAAAAGGGAAAAGAAAAAGATAAAGAAAAGGAAAACTTTTTAAGTCTGCAATTTTAACAAAGTAATTTAGTAGAGAGTAGATAATTTATTAGTTAATACAGCTAATTTATTATTTTCATTTTATTTTAATTCTTGACATGTTTACATTTTTAATCTATTACTTTACTTGACCTTAGTATTAAACTCCTGACAGAAGTAATTTTAGATTTTAACTTTTATCATCAGCCCCGGCGCCTTGCTTGTCACTACTCTTAGGAGTAGTCAGAGACAAGGCGTCGGGGTATATTCAGACTAATATTAAAAGAAATAGCTTTTACTTTTATAACTTGACACGCATTGTTTTATTAATGACTAATTGTATTATTTTATTTTTTACAATTTTATCACAGACTTTTTATTATATAATTTTAATTCTAGACCTAAGATTTTAATATATGACTTTTACTATATTTTATTAATGTACAAAGGTCGCCACATTATTGATAGTGGCGGTACCTGCTAAAGGGGGAGGGGTTTAGTCCGTAGGCTGCTGGGAGAAATTTCCAGTAGAGTCGGGCATGCCGCCGTGTGTTAGGGCACGGCGGTATACATGAGTATTCCCCTCCTCCTATTAAAAAAAAAAAAAAAAAAAAAAAAAAAAAAAACCTAACCTAACCTAACCTAACCTAACCTAACCTAACCTAACCTAACCTAACCTAACCTAACCTAACCTAACCTAACCTAACCTAACCTAACCTAACCTAACCTAACCTAACCTAACCTAACCTAACCTAACCTAACCTAACCTAACCTAACCTAACCTAACCTAACCTAACCTAACCTAACCTAACCTAACCTAACCTAACCTAACCGGATGGCCGAGGAGCTCCGGCGACATGAGGAGGGGAGAGCCTCGTTCAGGCGGGACTCTGCCCTCCGCTCACCGCCACCAGTGGTGACCCCGGTGCCGTCGTCGGCTGCTCACAACCTTCGGGCTGAGCAGCTGACCAGCTCCATAGAGGCGGCGGTCGAGACCATCAAGACGATTGCCCAGAAGTCATCCAGGCTGAAGGGCCAATTCGTCCAAGGTCTCAGGGCTGCCGCCAGCTCCATTCTGGAGAACGCGCGGGAGCTCAAAGCTCGCACCGAGTCGGACGAAGTCGTCCGACTCCAAGGCGAGCTGAGAGCTCTGCGGGCGGAAATGGAGGGGCTGAAGAAGCTGCAGGCGAGCGCCGCGCCAGCCATGACGAGGGATGAAATCCTCTTCATGGTGGACGCTCGCCTGGACGGGATTGCGGACCGCCTCCTGCCGGAGCCGCGACTGCGTCCGCCGCTGGCGGCCGACGCACGCGGCGGCGCCGCCGTCCGCCCCCCCGCCGGCCCCTCCGCCCGCGCCGCCGACCCTGCCGCCCGCCGCGCCGACCCTGTCGACCGCTGCGCCGGCCCTTCTGTCCGTCCGTCCGGCCCCCCCGCTGTGGCCGCCCCGGCCGTCGTTCGCCCGAGCGGGCCTCCTCCTGTCCGCTCCCCGACCGCTCGTCCCGCTGCGGCCCCACCTGCCTCCGGCTCCGCCGCGCCCCCGGCTGACGCCAACGGCGCCGGTGGGAGCGTTGGGGCGGGAAAGAGACGAGGGAGAAGGAGCGCTGCGGCGGCGGAGGCGCGGGCCTCCCGGCAGGGGTGCCCCCCGACCTCCTCCCCCTCCTCTCCGACTCAACAAACGGAGGCGTGGAGTGTGGTGGCTGGCCGTCCTAAAAGGACACCAGCCCCACCAAAGGCGACGCCGGCCCCCCCTCAGGCCGCCCGTGGGAAAAAGAAGAAGAGCGCGAAGAAGCTCCGCGCCCCCCGCACCGCTGCCGTGGTCCTCACTCTGCAGAGTGAGGCGGTGGAGAGGGGTGCGACATACGCGGCCGTCCTCACCGAGGCCGAAAGGTCAATCGACCTAAAAGGCCTCGGAATTGACGGTCTGCGGTTTCGCACGGCGGCCACGGGCGGCAAAATTCTCGAGGTGGCTGGCGCCGAAAGAGGCCGGAAGGCGGATGCCCTCGCCGAGAGGCTGAGGGAGGCCCTAGGGGACGGGGTACGCGTCGCCAGGCCGGAAAGGTGCGTGGAGATGCGCATCACCGGCCTGAGCGATGCGGACACGCCGGAAAGGGTGGCGGCGATGGTGTCGGAGGTCGGAGACTGCGCCGCCACCAACGTAAAGGTGGGGGCGGTCTTCCGGCCGCCTGGGCGCGAGGGCGCCGTGTGGGTGAAGTGTCCCATCGCGGCTGCACGGAGGGTGACGGATGGCCGTCGCCTCACCGTGGGGTGGACTCAAGTCCGAGCCACCCTCCTCGCGCCCAGGCCGCAGCGGTGCTTCCGCTGCCTCGAGCCGGGCCATGTGGGGGCAAAGTGCGCGTGCACTGCGGATCGCAGCGGGCTGTGCTTCCGCTGCGGCCAGGCCGGCCACAAGTCCGCGGTGTGCGCCGCTGAGCCCCACTGCCCTTCCTGTGCGGCGAAAGGGGTGGCAGCTGCCCACCGCATAGGCACGAAGGGATGCCCGGCTGGACCCCAGAAGGGGGGTGGCCGAGGCCGCGGAAGGAAAACGGGTGGCGGCAACGGCCCGCCACCTGTAGCAGCACAAGCGCAAGCGCAAGTGCCAGAGGAGGAGATGGACACCGCCCAAGCGTAGATGGCCAGCACCAACATACTGCAGGCCAACGTCAACCACTGTGCAGCGGCTCAGGACTTATTGCTCCAGACCGCAGCGCAGTGGCAGGCGACCCTGGCCGTTGTCGCTGAACCGTACTGCATTCGCGCCCGGGACGACTGGGCCGGCGATCGCGACGGTTCGGTGGCAATTGTCTCCCGGTGCGGCGCTCTGTGTCACAGCAGAGTGCTCAGAGGACACGGCTGTGTCCTCGTCGTGCTGGGAGACATTGCAGTGTGTGGGGTGTACTTTTCACCCAACAGAAGCCTCGCCGACTTCGAGCAATGGCTCGTGGAAGTCGGGGCAATGTTGGCTGATGTACACCCCACCCCCGTGGTCGTTGCCGGGGATTTCAACGCCAAATCCAGGGCGTGGGGAAATCCGGCAACTGACCCACGGGGAGAGGTGTTGGAGGAGTGGGCGGTGTCCACTGGGCTGGTGCTGCTCAATCGGGGGGCGGTGCAGACATGCGTGCGGTCCCAGGGCGGATCCATAGTGGATCTGTCCTTTGCTAGTCCCGCTCTGGCAAACCGCGCGCATGGCTGGAGAGTCGCCGAGGGGGTCGAGACCTTGTCGGACCACAGGTACGTGTGGTTCGGCATCGCTGCGGCCCCCACCGGTGCTCCAGCAGACCTGAGCCGTCCCCTGGTGGGGGAGGGTCCGCGATGGCGGCTCGCCACCCTGGACAGGGACGTGGCCAGGGAGGCGGCCATCGTGGAGCGATGGGTCGCTGGGTCAAGCGACGAGGCTCCGGACGTGGACGCGAGGGCGGACCGCCTGGCGGGGGCGCTCACTCGCGTCTGCGACGCCGCGATGCGGCGGAGAGGTCCTGCTCCCCCGCGAGGGCGGGTGTACTGGTGGCAACCCCACCTTGCAGGGCTGCGTACGGCGTGCCACGCAGCCCAGCGGACGTACACCCGCTACCGCAGGAGGCGGGGCAGAGACCTCGCCCAGGAGGAGGAGCACCTCGTCGCTTACCGAGCGGCCCGAGCCGCGCTCGGTGCGGGGATCAGGGCTGCCAAGGAGGCGGCCTGGGTCGAGTGGCTGGAGAGCCTCGACCGGGACCCGTGGGGGCGTCCGTATAAGGTGGTATGCGAGAAGCTGAAGCCTTGGGCGCCCCCCCTCACCCGGTCACTCGAACCGGCCTTCGCCGAATTGGTAGTCCGCACCCTGTTCCCCGTACAGGAGGAGGAGTGGGCGCCGCCGCGAATGGCGGCGTTGCCGGCGCCGGTGGAGGACGGGGATGTCCCGCCCGTGTCCGAGGCCGAGTTAGGGGTAGCGGTTCTTAAGATGAAACTTAAGAACCGCGCCCCGGGTCCGGACGGCGTCCCTGGGCGGGTCATCGCCGCCGTGATGCCGGCGTTCGAGGAGGAGACGCTGTCTCTGATGACGGAGTCGTTGGCGTCGGGAAGGGTCCCGCGACGGTGGAAGGAGGGCCGGCTCGTGCTGCTTCGGAAGCACGGGCGGCCGATGGAGTCACCATCGGCCTACCGGCCCATCGTCTTGCTGGACGAGACGTGCAAGCTCTTTGAGCGGGTGCTCGCTGCGCGTCTCGTCCGCCACCTGGAGGGGGCGGGGCCCAACCTTAGCGACGGACAATTTGGTTTCCGTCGCGGGAGGTCGACGTTGGACGCCATCTCCCGTCTCAGAGACAGCGTCGTCAGAGTGACGGGCCGGGGGGAGGTGTTGTTGGCTGTCTCGTTGGACATCTCCAACGCCTTCAACACCCTCCCCTGGCAGGCGATTATGGAGGCACTGGGGTACCACAACGTCCCGTGGTACCTCAGGCGAGTCCTTGCGGACTACTTCGTTGACCGGGCCGTGTGTTACCCGTCCCGGTCGGAGGTGGTCCGCAGGGACATGTCTCGCGGTGTTCCACAGGGGTCAGTCCTCGGGCCACTCCTGTGGAACATCGGGTACGACTGGGTCCTGCGCGGTACAACCCTTCGTGGAGTCGGCGTACTCTGTTACGCCGACGACACCCTGGTCACCGCGCAAGGACCCACATTTCGGGACGCGAAGGTCCTCGCTACAGCGGGAGTAGCGCAGGTCGTGCACCGCATCAGGGCACTAGGGCTCACGGTCGCTTTGGAGAAGTCCGAGGCCATCTATTTTCATGGGCCTCGGATGCGACCTCCTCGGGACTCCCAAATCACCGTCGGTGGCGCCTCCATCGGTGTCGGGGAGACCATGAAGTACCTGGGATTGGTCCTCGACAGTCGATGGAGTTTCCGCGAGCACTTCCGGCAGCTGGCGCCAAAGCTGGTGTCGTATGCCGGGAGGCTCGCGAAGCTGCTGCCTAACCGCGGTGGTCCCGGGAGCGCTTGTCGCCGCCTCTACGACGGTGTGGTGCGCTCCAAGGCCTTATATGGAGCGCCCATATGGGCGAAAGCCGCCCTCTGCGCGAGCAACACCGCCCTGTTGCGTCGCCCGCAACGGGTGATAGCGCAGAGGGCTGCAAGAGCGTACCACACCGTCTCTTACGAGGCGGCGTGCCTATTGGCGGCGAGCCTGCCCTGGGACCTCGAGGCGGGAGTCCTCGAGGCGGTGTATGAGCGGAGTGCCCTGATGCGGAGCAATGGAGGGTGGCCCACTCCGGCGGAGATCGTTCGTTGGAGGCAGGAGGCTCGCGACGATCTCTTCCGCGGGTGGGCCATGAGGTTGGAGGACCCCTCTGCGAGTCGAAGACTCGTAGAGGCGGTCCGGCCGGTCCTGCGGCCATGGGTGGAGCGGGCGCACGGGACCCCGACCTACCACCTGACCCAACTCCTCACAGGTCACGGCTGCTTTGCTAAGTACCTGTGGGAGGTGGTAGGGATAGAGTCGGGCCCCGAGTGCCGGTACTGCGCGTCCAATGCGGAGGATACGGCAGAGCACACGCTGGCCGTGTGCTCCGCCTGGAGCGCGCAGCGGACCTCCCTCGTGGCCGTTGTTGGGGCCGACCTGTCGCTGCCGGCCATTATCCCGCAAATGGTCGGCAGCCAAGAGAGTTGGGCCGCCATCGCCGCGTTTGCGGGCGAGGTGATGGCGGCCAAAAGAGAGGAGTTGCGGGAGCGGGAGCGTGCTGGTCTCACGCTCCCGCCCCGCCGCCGTGCGATTAGGGGGCGCCGCCGCGCGGAGTATGCGCGCGCCCCCGACTAGAGCGGCCGTGGGCGGAGGGTCGGGGGACCCGCCGCCCACTTTCACGGCGAGCAGGAAGGCGCCCCCACGTGTTCCGGGGTGCCTTCCAGCGAAACATAGAGTGCCCGCGCGCTCGCTCACGGCCTCCTCTGAATGCAGAGGAGCCCCGTAGGGCGATGCGTCGCGGGCCAGTAGACGCTGCGGCGACACAGCGCAGGGGGGCCCGCCTGGCCCCCCCACTATGAGAGTCCCCTCTGGGACACCCTCTCGCCGGGCCACAGTGACTTAACCTCTGGCCTATCCTGTGGCCCGGTAGAGTAGAGGAGGAACACCGCGGGGGTTTAGTGGGTAGTCCAGCCCTCGGGCTGGGAGTCCCACACAAAGGCGCCCTGTTGTCCCCCGACAGCAGGGCGGCGAAGTGCGTAAATGCATTCCCCCGCGTAACCAAAAAAAAAAAAAAAACCTAACCTAACCTAACCTAACCTAACCTAACCTAACCTAACCTAACCTAACCTAACCTAACCTAACCTAACCTAACCTAACCTGTCCTCACTCTGCAGAGTGAGGCGGTGGAGAGGGGGGTGACGTACGCGGCCGTCCTGACCGAGGCTGAAAGGTCAATCGACCTTAAAGGCCTCGGGATTGACGGCCTGCGATTCCGCACCGCGGCCACGGGCGGAAAAATCCTGGAGGTGGCTGGCGCCGAAAGGGGCCGAAAGGCGGATGCCCTCGCCGAGAGGCTGAGGGGGGCCCTAGGGGACGGAGTGCGCGTCGCCAGGCCCGAAAGGTGCGTAGAAATGCGCATCACCGGCCTGAGCGACGCGAACACGCCGGAGAGGGTAGCGGCAATGGTGGCGGAGGTCGGAGACTGCGCCGCCACCAACGTAAAGGTGGGGGCGGTCTTCCGGCCTCCTGGGCGCGAGGGCGCCGTGTGGGTTAAGTGCCCCATTGCGGCTGCACGGAGGGTGACGGATGGCCGTCGCCTGACCGTGGGGTGGACTCAAGTCCGAGCCACCCTCCTCGCGCCCAGGCCGCAGCGGTGCTTCCGCTGCCTCGAGCCGGGACATGTGGGGGCAAAGTGCGCGTGCACTGCGGATCGCAGCGGACTGTGTTTCCGCTGCGGCCAGCCCGGCCACAAGTCCGCGGTGTGCGCGGCTGAGCCACACTGCCCGGCGTGTGCGGCGAAAGGGGCGGCGGCTGCCCACCGCCTTGGCACCAAAGGCTGCCAGGCTGGACCCCAGAAAGGGGGGAGCGGCCGAGGCCGCGGACGGAAGGCGGATGGCGGCAATGGGCCACCACCGCCTGTAGCACCGCAATTGCCAGTGCCAGAGGAGGAGATGGACACCGCCCAAGTGTAGATGGCCAACACCAGAATACTGCAGGCCAACGTCAACCACTGTGCAGCGGCTCAGGACTTATTGCTCCAGACCGCGGCGCAGTGGCAGGCGACACTGGCCGTTGTCGCTGAACCGTACTGCGTTCGCGCCCGGGACGACTGGGTCGGCGATCGCGACGGTTCGGTGGCAATTGTCTCCCGGTGCGGCGCTCTGTCTAACAACAGAGTGCTCAGAGGACACGGCTGTGTCCTCGTCGTGCTGGGAGACATTGCAGTGTGTGGGGTGTACTTTTCACCCAACAGAAGCCTCGCCGACTTCGAGCAATGGCTCGTGGAAGTCGGGGCAATGTTGGCTGATGTGCACCCCACCCCCGTGGTCGTTGCCGGGGATTTCAACGCCAAATCCAGGGCGTGGGGAAATCCGGCAACTGACCCGCGGGGAGAGGTGTTGGAGGAGTGGGCGGTGTCCACTGGGCTGGTGCTGCTCAACCGGGGGGCGGTGCAGACATGCGTGCGGTCCCAGGGCGGATCCATAGTGGATCTGTCCTTTGCTAGTCCCGCTCTGGCAAACCGCGCGCATGGCTGGAGAGTCGCCGAGGGGGTCGAGACCTTGTCGGACCACAGGTACGTGTGGTTCGGCATCGCTGCGGCCCCCACCGGTGCTCCAGCAGACCTGAGCCGTCCCCTGGTGGGGGAGGGTCCGCGATGGCAGCTCGCCACCCTGGACAGGGACGTGGCCAGGGAGGCGGCCATCGTGGAGCGATGGGTCGCTGGATCAAGCGACGAGGCTCCGGACGTGGACGCGAGGGCGGACCGCCTGGCGGGGGCGCTGACTCGCGTCTGCGACGCCGCGATGCGGCGGAGAGGTCCTGCTCCCCCGCGAGGGCGGGTGTACTGGTGGCAACCCCACCTTGCGGGGCTGCGTACGGCGTGCCACGCAGCCCAGCGGACGTACACCCGCTACCGCAGGAGGCGGGGCAGAGACCTCGCCCAGGAGGAGGAGCACCTCGTCGCTTACCGAGCGGCCCGAGCCGCGCTCGGTGCGGGGATCAGGGCTGCCAAGGAGGCGGCCTGGGTCGAGTGGCTGGAGAGCCTCGACCGGGACCCGTGGGGGCGTCCGTATAAGGTGGTATGCGAAAAGCTGAAGCCTTGGGCGCCCCCCCTCACCCGGTCACTCGAACCGGCCTTCGCCGAACTGGTAGTCCGCACCCTGTTCCCCGTACAGGAGGAGGAGTGGGCGCCGCCGCGAATGGCGGCGTTGCCGGCGCCGGTGGGGGACGGGGATGTCCCGCCCGTGTCCGAAGCCGAGTTAGGGGTAGCGGTTCTTAAGATGAAACTTAAGAACCGCGCCCCGGGTCCGGACGGCGTCCCTGGGCGGGTCATCGCCGCCGTGATGCCGGCGTTCGAGGAGGAGACGCTGTCTCTGATGACGGAGTTGTTGGCGTCGGGAAGGGTCCCGCGACGGTGGAAGGAGGGCCGGCTCGTGCTGCTCCGGAAGCACGGGCGGCCGATGGAGTCGCCATCGGCCTACCGGCCCATCGTCTTGCTGGACGAGACGTGCAAGCTCTTTGAGCGAGTGCTCGCTGCGCGTCTCGTCCGCCACCTGGAGGGGGCGGGGCCCAACCTCAGCGACGGCCAATTTGGCTTCCGTCGCGGGAGGTCGACGTTGGACGCCATCTCCCGTCTCAGAGACAGCGTCGTAAGAGTGACGGGCCGGGGGGAGGTGTTGTTGGCTGTCTCGTTGGACATCTCCAACGCCTTCAACACCCTCCCCTGGCAGGCGATAATGGAGGCACTGGGGTACCACAATGTCCCGTGGTACCTCAGGCGGGTCCTTGCGGACTACTTCGTTGACCGGGCCGTGTGTTACCCGTCCCGGTCGGAGGTGGTCCGCAGGGACATGTCTCGCGGTGTTCCGCAGGGGTCAGTCCTCGGGCCACTCCTGTGGAACATCGGGTACGACTGGGTCCTGCGCGGTACAACCCTTCGTGGAGTCGGCGTACTCTGTTACGCCGACGACACCCTGGTCACCGCGCAAGGACCCACATTTCGGGACGCGAAGGTCCTCGCTACAGCGGGAGTAGCGCAGGTCGTGCAC
The DNA here is from genome assembly GCA_963969515.1 of Yponomeuta evonymella. Classification (NCBI taxonomy): domain Eukaryota; kingdom Metazoa; phylum Arthropoda; class Insecta; order Lepidoptera; family Yponomeutidae; genus Yponomeuta; species Yponomeuta evonymella. The sequence goes on from OZ018359.1 coordinate 14,583, forward strand.
CGCATCAGGGCACTCGGGCTCACGGTCGCTCTGGAGAAGTCCGAGGCCATCTATTTTCATGGGCCTCGGATGCGACCTCCTCGGGACTCCCAAATCACCGTCGGTGGCGCCTCCATCGGTGTCGGGGAGACCATGAAGTACCTGGGATTGGTCCTCGACAGTCGATGGAGTTTCCGCGAGCACTTCCGGCAGCTGGCGCCAAAGTTGGTGTCGTATGCCGGGAGGCTCGCGAAGTTGCTGCCTAACCGCGGTGGTCCCGGGAGCGCTTGTCGCCGCCTCTACGACGGTGTGGTGCGCTCCAAGGCGTTGTACGGAGCGCCCATATGGGCGAAAGCCGCCCTCTGCGCGAGCAACACCGCCCTGTTGCGTCGCCCGCAACGGGTGATAGCGCAGAGGGCTGCAAGAGCGTACCACACCGTCTCTTACGAGGCGGCGTGCCTATTGGCGGCGAGCCTGCCCTGGGACCTCGAGGCGGGAGTCCTCGAGGCGGTGTATGAGCGGAGTGCCCTGATGCGGAGCAATGGAGGGTGGCCCGCTCCGGCGGAGATCGTTCGTTGGAGGCAGGAGGCTCGCGACGATCTCTTCCGCGGGTGGGCCCTGAGGTTGGAGGACCCCTCTGCGAGTCGGAGACTCGTAGAGGCGGTCCGGCCGGTCCTGCGGCCATGGGTGGAGCGGGCGCACGGGACCCCGACCTATCACCTGACCCAACTCCTCACAGGTCACGGCTGCTTTGCCAGATACCTGTGGGAGGTGGTAGGGATAGAGTCGGGTCCCGAGTGCCGGTACTGCGCGTCCAACGCGGAGGATACGGCAGAGCACACGCTGGCCGTGTGCTCCGCCTGGAGCGCGCAGCGGACCTCCCTCGTGGCCGTTGTTGGGGCCGACCTGTCGCTGCCGGCCATTATCCCGAAAATGGTCGGCGGCCAAGAGAGCTGGGCCGCCATCGCCGCGTTTGCGGGCGAGGTGATGGCGGCCAAAAGAGAGGAGCTGCGGGAGCGGGAGCGTGCTGGTCTCACGCTCCCGCCCCGCCGCCGTGCGATTAGGGGGCGCCGCCGCGCGGAGTATGCGCGCGCCCCCGACTAGAGCGGCCGTGGGCGGAGGGTCGGGGGACCCGCCGCCCACTTTCACGGCGAGCAGGAAGGCGCCCCCACGTGTTCCGGGGTGCCTTCCAGCGAAACATAGAGTGCCCGCGCGCTCGCTCACGGCCTCCTCTGAATGCAGAGGAGCCCCGTAGGGCGATGCCGCGCGGGCCAGTAGACGCTGCGGTGACACAGCGCAGGGGGGCCCTTCTGGCCTCCCCACTATGAGAGTCCCTTCTGGACACCCTCTCGCCGGGCCACAGTGACTTAACCTCTGGCCTATCCTGTGGCCCGGTAGAGTAGAGGAGGAACACCGCGGGGGTTTAGTGGGTAGTCCAGCCCTCGGGCTGGGAGTCCCACACAAAGGCGCCCTGTTGTCCCCCGACAGCAGGGCGGCGAAGTGCGTAAATGCATTCCCCCGCGTAACCAAAAAAAAAAAAAAAAAACCTAACCTAACCTAACCTTTGAGCGAGTGCTCGCTGCGCGTCTCGTCCGCCACCTGGAGGGGGCGGGGCCCAACCTCAGCGACGGCCAATTTGGCTTCCGTCGCGGGAGGTCGACGTTGGACGCCATCTCCCGTCTCAGAGACAGCGTCGTAAGAGTGACGGGCCGGGGGGAGGTGTTGTTGGCTGTCTCGTTGGACATCTCCAACGCCTTCAACACCCTCCCCTGGCAGGCGATAATGGAGGCACTGGGGTACCACAATGTCCCGTGGTACCTCAGGCGGGTCCTTGCGGACTACTTCGTTGACCGGGCCGTGTGTTACCCGTCCCGGTCGGAGGTGGTCCGCAGGGACATGTCTCGCGGTGTTCCGCAGGGGTCAGTCCTCGGGCCACTCCTGTGGAACATCGGGTACGACTGGGTCCTGCGCGGTACAACCCTTCGTGGAGTCGGCGTACTCTGTTACGCCGACGACACCCTGGTCACCGCGCAAGGACCCACATTTCGGGACGCGAAGGTCCTCGCTACAGCGGGAGTAGCGCAGGTCGTGCACCGCATCAGGGCACTCGGGCTCACGGTCGCTCTGGAGAAGTCCGAGGCCATCTATTTTCATGGGCCTCGGATGCGACCTCCTCGGGACTCCCAAATCACCGTCGGTGGCGCCTCCATCGGTGTCGGGGAGACCATGAAGTACCTGGGATTGGTCCTCGACAGTCGATGGAGTTTCCGCGAGCACTTCCGGCAGCTGGCGCCAAAGTTGGTGTCGTATGCCGGGAGGCTCGCGAAGCTGCTGCCTAACCGCGGTGGTCCCGGGAGCGCTTGTCGCCGCCTCTACGACGGTGTGGTGCGCTCCAAGGCGTTGTACGGAGCGCCCATATGGGCGAAAGCCGCCCTCTGCGCGAGCAACACCGCCCTGTTGCGTCGCCCGCAACGGGTGATAGCGCAGAGGGCTGCAAGAGCGTACCACACCGTCTCTTACGAGGCGGCGTGCCTATTGGCGGCAAGCCTGCCCTGGGACCTCGAGGCGGGAGTCCTCGAGGCGGTGTATGAGCGGAGTGCCCTGATGCGGAGCAATGGAGGGTGGCCCACTCCGGCGGAGATCGTTCGTTGGAGGCAGGAGGCTCGCGACGATCTCTTCCGCGGGTGGGCCATGAGGTTGGAGGACCCCTCTGCGAGTCGAAGACTCGTAGAGGCGGTCCGGCCAGTCCTGCGGCCATGGGTGGAGCGGGCGCACGGGACCCCGACCTATCACCTGACCCAACTCCTCACAGGTCACGGCTGTTTTGCCAAGTACCTGTGGGAGGTGGTAGGGATAGAGTCGGGCCCCGAGTGCCGGTACTGCGCGTCCAATGCGGAGGACACGGCAGAGCACACGCTGGCCGTGTGCTCCGCCTGGAGCGCGCAGCGGACCTCCCTCGTGGCCGTTGTTGGGGTTGACCTGTCGCTGCCGGCCATTATCCCGAAAATGGTCGGCAGCCAAGAGAATTGGGCCGCCATCGCCGCGTTTGCGGGCGAGGTGATGGCGGCCAAAAGAGAGGAGTTGCGGGAGCGGGAGCGTGCTGGTCTCACGCTCCCGCCCCGCCGCCGTGCGATTAGGGGGCGCCGCCGCGCGGAGTACGCGCGCGCCCCCGACTAGAGCGGCCGTGGGCGGAGGGTCGGGGGACCCGCCGCCCACTTTCACGGCGAGCCGGAAGGCGCCCCCACGTGTTCCGGGGTGCCTTCCAGCAAAACATAGAGTGCCCGCGCGCTCGCTCACGGCCTCCTCTGAATGCAGAGGAGCCCCGTAGGGCGATGCGTCGCGGGCCAGTAGACGCTGCGGCGACACAGCGCAGGGGGGCCCTTCTGGCCCCCCCACTATGAGAGTCCCTCTGGGACACCCTCTCGCCGGGCCACAGTGACTTAACCTCTGGCCTATCCTGTGGCCCGGTAGAGTAGAGGAGGAACACCGCGGGGGTTTAGTGGGTAGTCCAGCCCTCGGGCTGGGAGTCCCACACAAAGGCGCCCTGTTGTCCCCCGACAGCAGGGCGGCGAAGTGCGTAAATGCATTCCCCCGCGTAACCAAAAAAAAAAAAAAAAAAAAAAAAAAAACCTAACCTAACCTAACCTAACCTGGGGCACGCCCCAAGAGCAGTCGAGTACGTCCCCGTCGTGTGCCCTGGACCCCAACGTGACCACCGTAACGGAGTGGCACGTTGGGTGACCGAATCTCGGACTGCGAATCTTGGTGCAACTGGCGAATTTTGCGATCTATGCGATTAGAAATGTTTACTTCTCCTGTGCTTGGAGGAAGTGGGTCCGATGCTGCCCCTGACGGGGCGGCTTCGGACGGGCCTGATGCTGCCCCTGTCGGGGTGGCTTCGGGTGGGTCTGGAGCTGCCCTTGTCAGGGCGGCTCCGGGCGAGTCTGGGGCTGCCCTTGTCAGGGCGGCCTCGGGCGGGTCTGGGGCTGCCCTTGTCAGGGCGGCCCCGGACGGGTCTGGGGCTGCCCTTGTCAGGGCGGCTCCGGACGGGCCTGATGCTGCCCTTGTCGGGGCGGCGTCGGGCGGGTCTGGGGCTGCCCTTGTCAGGGCGGCCTCGGGCGGGTCTGATGCCGCCCTTCGCGGGGCGACATCGGACGGTGGGTCCGGCTCTGCCCTTCAGGCTAAGTCGGACGGTGTTTTTGCGAGACCCGGAGGCCCATCTCCGGTCCTCAAAGAGGTATCGGTGCGTCTGCCACGCATCGACCTGGAGAGGGTTGCCCGTGAGCTGTCGGAATCCGACGGCAGCACGGGCACCCTCATGGAGGTGAGCTCGCGCTCCCCCACACCCTCGCCCAGCCGGTTCTGGCGCAAACGCCTCGCCGAGTCTGACGCTGAGAGCGAGGGCTCGGCGGGGCGGTGCGGGAGACCGGCCACGAGTAAACGTGGTCGCGGCCGTCCCCCAACGACAGGCCGGTATGTCGGCCTCGCCCAGGCGAAGGCTGAACTTGAGAAGGCGGAAGAGCGGGAGCTGGAGCTCCAGGCCGAGGAGGAGATGGCCGAGGAGCTCCGGCAACAGGAGAAGAGGAGAATCTCCTTTTTGCGAGATCCTCCCCTTCCCTCAGCAGCTGCTGTGACGTCGGTGCCGTCGTCAGCTGCTCATGACCTACGGGCTGAGCAGCTGACCAACTCCATTGAGACGGCCGTGGAGACGATACGGACGATCGCCCAGAAATCGTCGAGGCTCAAGGGCCAATACGTGCAGGGCCTGAGAGCTGCCGCAAACTCCATTTTGGAGAACGCGCGGGAGCTCAAAGCCCGCACGGAGTCGGACGAAGTCGTCCGACTCCAAGGCGAGCTAAGAGCCCTGCGTGCGGAAATGGAGGGGCTGAAGAAGCTCCAGGCGAGCGCCGCGCCAGCCATGACGAGGGATGAGATCCTCTTCATGGTGGACGCTCGCCTGGACGGGATTGCGGACCGCCTCCTGCCGGAGCCGCGATTGCGTCCGCCGCTGGCGGCCGACGCACGCGGCGCCGCCGTCCGCCCCCCCGCCGGCCCCTCCGTCCGCGCCGCCAACCCTGCCGTCCGCCGCGCCGACCCTGTCGACCGCCGCGCCGGCCCTTCTGTACGTCCGGCCGGCCCCCCCGCTATGGCTGCCCCGGCCGTCGTTCGCCCGAGCGAGTCTCCTCCTCTCCGCTCCCCGACCGCTCGTCCCGCTGCGGCCCCTCCTGCCTCGGGCTCCGCCGCGCCCCCGGCTGACGCCAACGGCGCCGGTGGGAGCGTTGGGGCGGGAAGGAGGCGAGGGAGGAGGAGCGCTGCAGCGGCGGAGGCGCAGGCCTCCCGGCAGGGGTGCCCCCCGACCTCCTCTTCCTCCTCTCCGCCTCAACAAACGGAGGCGTGGAGTGTGGTGGCTGGTCGTCCTAAAAGGACACCAGCACCACCAAAGACGACGCCGGCTCCCCCTCAGGCCGCCCGTGGGAAAAAGAGGAAGAGCGCGAAAAAACTCCGCGCCCCCCGCACCGCTGCTGTGGTCCTCACTCTGCCGAGTGAGGCGGTGGAGAGGGGGGCGACGTACGCGGCCGTCCTGACCGAGGCCGAAAGGTCAATAGACCTAAAGGGCCTCGGGATTGACGGCCTGCGATTCCGCACGGCGGCCACGGGCGGCAAGGTCCTGGAGGTGGCTGGCCCCGAAAGGGACCGCAAGGCCGACGCACTCGCCGAGAGGCTGAGGGAGGCCCTCGGAGACGGGGTACGCGTCGCCAGGCCGGAAAGGTGCGTGGAGTTGCGCATCACCGGCCTGAGCGACGCGGTCACGCCGGAAAGGGTGGCGGCGATGGTGGCGGAGGTCGGAGACTGCGCCGCCACCAACGTAAAGGTGGGGGCGGTCTTCCGGCCACCTGGGCGCGAGGGCGCCGTGTGGGTAAAGTGTCCCATCGCGGCTGCACGGAGGGTGACGGATGGCCGTCGCCTCACCGTGGGGTGGACTCAGGTCCGAGCCACCCTCCTCGCGCCCAGGCCGCAGCGGTGCTTCCGCTGCCTCGAGCCGGGCCATGTGGGGGCAAAGTGCGCCTGCACCGTGGATCGCAGCGGACTGTGTTTCCGCTGCGGCCAGCCCGGCCACAAGTCCGCGGTGTGTGCGGCTGAGCCACACTGCCCGGCGTGTGCGGCGAAAGGGGCGGCGGCTGCCCACCGCCTTGGCACCAAAGGCTGCCAGGCTGGATCCCAGAAAGGGAGGGGCGGCCGAGGCCGCGGACGGAAGGCGGGTGGCGGCAATGAGCCACCACCGCCTGTGGCACCGCGAGTGCCAGTGCCAGAGGAGGAGATGGACACCGCCCAAGTGTAGATGGCCAACACCAGCATACTGCAGGCCAACGTCAACCACTGTGCAGCGGCTCAGGACTTATTGCTCCAGACCGCGGCGCAGTGGCAGGCGACACTGGCCGTTGTCGCTGAACCGTACTGCGTTCGCGCCCGGGACGACTGGGTCGGCGATCGCGACGGTTCGGTGGCAATTGTCTCCCAGTGCGGCGCTCTGTGTCACAACAGAGTGCTCAGAGGACACGGCTGTGTCCTCGTCGTGCTGGGAGACATTGCAGTGTGTGGGGTGTACTTTTCACCCAACAGAAGCCTCGCCGACTTCGAGCAATGGCTCGTGGAAGTCGGGGCAATGTTGGCTGATGTACACCCCACCCCCGTGGTCGTTGCCGGGGATTTCAACGCCAAATCCAGGGCGTGGGGAAATCCGGCAACTGACCCGCGGGGAGAGGTGTTGGAGGAGTGGGCGGTGTCCACTGGGCTGGTGCTGCTCAACCGGGGGGCGGTGCAGACATGCGTGCGGTCCCAGGGCGGATCCATAGTGGATCTGTCCTTCGCTAGTCCCACTCTGGCAAACCGCGCGCATGGCTGGAGAGTCGCCGAGGGGGTCGAGACCTTGTCGGACCACAGGTACGTGTGGTTCGGCATCGCTGCGGCCCCCACCGGTGCTCCGGCAGACCTGAGCCGTCCCCTGGTGGGGGAGGGTCCGCGATGGCGGCTCGCCACCCTGGACAGGGACGTGGCCAGGGAGGCGGCCATCGTGGAGCGATGGGTCGCTGGGTCAAGCGACGAGGCTCCGGACGTAGACGCGAGGGCGGACCGCCTGGCGGGGGCGCTGACTCGCGTCTGCGACGCCGCGATGCGGCGGAGAGGTCCTGCTCTCCCGCGAGGGCGGGTGTACTGGTGGCAACCCCACCTTGCGGAGCTGCGTACTGCGTGCCACGCAGCCCAGCGGACCTACACCCGCTACCGCAGGAGGCGGAGCAGAGACCTCGCCCAGGAGGAGGAGCACCTCGTCGCTTACCGAGCGGCCCGAGCCGCCCTCGGTGCGGGGATCAGGGCTGCCAAGGAGGCGGCCTGGGTCGAGTGGCTGGAGAGCCTCGACCGGGACCCGTGGGGGCGTCCGTATAAGGTGGTATGCGAAAAGCTGAAGCCTTGGGCGCCCCCCCTCACCCGGTCACTCGAACCGGCCTTTGCCGAATTGGTGGTCCGCACCCTGTTCCCCGTACAGGAGGAGTGGTCGCCGCCGCGAATGGCGGCGTTGCCGGCACCGGTGGAGGACGGGGATGTCCCGCCCGTGTCCGAAGCCGAGTTAGGGGTTGCGGTTCTTAAGATGAAACTTAAGAACCGCGCCCCGGGTCCGGACGGCGTCCCTGGGCGGGTCATCGCCGCCGTGATGCCGGCGTTCGAGGAGGAGACGCTGTCTCTGATGACGGAGTCGTTGGCGTCGGGAAGGGTCCCGCGACGGTGGAAGGAGGGCCGGCTCGTGCTGCTCCGGAAGCACGGGCGGCCGATGGAGTCGCCATCGGCCTACCGGCCCATCGTCTTGCTGGACGAGACGTGCAAGCTCTTTGAGCGGGTGCTCGCTGCGCGTCTCGTCCGCCACCTGGAGGGGGCGGGGCCCAACCTCAGCGACGGACAATTTGGTTTCCGTCGCGGGAGGTCGACGTTGGACGCCATCTCCCGTCTCAGAGACAGCGTCGTCAGAGTGACGGGCCGGGGGGAGGTGTTGTTGGCCGTCTCGTTGGACATCTCCAACGCCTTCAACACCCTCCCCTGGCAGGCGATAATGGAGGCACTGGGGTACCACAATGTCCCGTGGTACCTCAGGCGGGTCCTTGCGGACTACTTCGTTGACCGGGCCGTGTGTTACCCGTCCCGGTCGGAAGTGGTCCGCAGGGACATGTCTCGCGGTGTTCCACAGGGGTCAGTCCTCGGGCCACTCCTGTGGAACATCGGGTACGACTGGGTCCTGCGCGGTACAACCCTTCGTGGAGTCGGCGTACTCTGTTACGCCGACGACACCCTGGTCACCGCGCAAGGACCCACATTTCGGGACGCGAAGGTCCTCGCTACAGCGGGAGTAGCGCAGGTCGTGCACCGCATCGGGGCACTCGGGCTCACGGTCGCTCTGGAGAAGTCCGAGGCCATCTATTTTCATGGGCCTCGGATGCGACCTCCTCGGGACTCCCAAATCACCGTCGGTGGCGCCTCCATCGGTGTCGGGGAGACCATGAAGTACCTGGGATTGGTCCTCGACAGTCGGTGGAGTTTCCGCGAGCACTTCCGGCAGCTGGCGCCAAAGTTGGTGTCGTATGCCGGGAGGCTCGCGAAGTTGCTGCCTAACCGCGGTGGTCCCGGGAGCGCTTGTCGCCGCCTCTACGACGGTGTGGTGCGCTCCAAGGCTTTGTACGGAGCGCCCATATGGGCGAAAGCCGCCCTCTGCGCTAGCAACACCGCCCTGTTGCGTCGCCCGCAACGGGTGATAGCGCAGAGGGCTGCAAGAGCGTACCACACCGTCTCTTACGAGGCGGCGTGCCTATTGGCGGCGAGCCTGCCCTGGGACCTCGAGGCGGGAGTCCTCGAGGCGGTGTATGAGCGGAGTGCCCTGATGCGGAGCAATGGAGGGTGGCCCACTCCGGCGGAGATCGTTCGTTGGAGGCAGGAGGCTCGCGACGATCTCTTCCGCGGGTGGGCCATGAGGTTGGAGGACCCCTCTGCGAGTCGAAGACTCGTAGAGGCGGTCCGGCCGGTCCTGCGGCCATGGGTGGAGCGGGCGCACGGGACCCCGACCTATCACCTGACCCAACTCCTCACAGGTCACGGCTGTTTTGCCAGGTACCTGTGGGAGGTGGTAGGGATAGAGTCGGGCCCCGAGTGCCGGTACTGCGCGTCCAACGCGGAGGACACGGCAGAGCACACGCTGGCCGTGTGCTCCGCCTGGAGCGCGCAGCGGACCTCCCTCGTGGCCGTTGTTGGGGCTGACCTGTCGCTGCCGGCCATTATCCCGAAAATGGTCGGCGGCCAAGAGAGTTGGGCCGCCATCGCCACGTTTGCGGGCGAGGTGATGGCGGCCAAAAGAGAGGAGTTGCGGGAGCGGGAGCGTGCTGGTCTCACGCTCCCGCCCCGCCGCCGTGCGATTAGGGGGCGCCGCCGCGCGGAGTACGCGCGCGCCCCCGACTAGAGCGGCCGTGGGCGGAGGGTCGGGGGACCCGCCGCCCACTTTCACGGCGAGCCGGAAGGCGCCCCCACGTGTTCCGGGGTGCCTTCCAGCAAAACATAGAGTGCCCGCGCGCTCGCTCACGGCCTCCTCTGAATGCAGAGGAGCCCCGTAGGGCGATGCCGCGCGGGCCAGTAGACGCAGTGGCGACACAGCGCAGGGGGGCCCGTCTGGCCCCCCCACTATGAGAGTCCCTCTGGGACATCCTCTCGCCGGGCCACAGTGACTTAACCTCTGGCCTATCCTGTGGCCCGGTAGAGTAGAGGAGGAACACCGCGGGGGTTTAGTGGGTAGTCCAGCCCTCGGGCTGGGAGTCCCACACAAAGGCGCCCTGTTGTCCCCCGACAGCAGGGCGGCGAAGTGCGTAAATGCATTCCCCCGCGTAACCAAAAAAAAAAAAAAAAAACCTCGACGTAGTCGTAATAAGCATTTCTTCAAAATTTTATATTTTCAATGAAGTCACAATCATACCGCGACGTAAAAGTCTGGCAGCGCCATCTAGTTTCAACTATTTGGTGATTTCCTGCGCTAACAATGACTAACAACTTGTTGTTACTGTACTTTTTACGGCGTGAGTCACCAAGGTATTCTTTCCTAATGTGTTGTGTTGAAAGTCCACCGTATTCTTCTCAGCATCACCATAGACCCCTTACTAACGCAGGTCTACACGGGCCACCGTGGATTCCTGCAATATCTGCATCGGTTCAAACTCAAAAGCAGCCCTCACTGTAGATCGAGGAAGACGCAATTCGCCATACATGTTCCGGCGAACAAGTAACATTGCAATTTGATTATGGCACAAACTTGCGAGGCTGACGGCCGAGCTCCGCGGTGTCCGCTAAGCGGGCACGAGTAACACCGCGGCGCTTAGGCGGAAGGCTGAGCTCCGTCCAGTTCAGTGGCCTAATTACGCTCACCAAATCCTGAGCGATTCCAATCGTCTAACTGTCAAATTCCATACTAATTTGACAGTTAAACGATTGGAATCGCTCAGGATTTGGTGAGCGTAATATAGGGGCTGATGTCATGTTCTCTCGTGACAAGTCCCAACCGACAAGCCTAGTTACCTATACAAATACACTTACACTGATTCATTCACTGCAAATGTAACTTCGTAATGTTGTATATTTATATGGGATTACAAAGTAATTTATGCAGTTGGTGTATTTGCAAAACTGGACCGAAATTTGCATATATGTTTTATACTCTGAATACTAATTGTATTTTAAATTTGAAGCTTTTATATCTTTTATATTATATATCTGCTTCAAGTGCCTTAGAGTTTTGGTTAGTCGGTCAGTGAGTGAGTAATAAAATTAAGAAACTTTGGCTAGTTATAATTCTTAAACTGGTTCAAATAGAACTAAATTGATATAATTATATATCGGTGTATATATATATATATATATATATATATATATGTCGGATAATCTAGTGTTATTTAGTTCGAGCGCAGTCTCTTTGATTATATTTTATTAATTATCAGTGTGCACAGTGGCACGGACGATGACCCCCATAATGGCGGGAAATCGTACTACTGATTCATAGAGTATAGGCACAGCTGTTAGCTGTCTGAGCCATCACAGATTAGCACTGGTCAGTTTACACACAAAGGATTACTCATCTCCCGACACGGCCATTCTGACAAAAAGCGCGTTCTCGCGCGTGTTGAACTCTCCTCTCATCAAGCCATAATAAAATCCACTGATACCGATGAGTGAAGTACAATCCAGCTTTAAGGTGTAATAAAGCTCAGAATTCTCAGTATAAAACCACAAATAGCAGGCATGCAAGCATAACGACACACCAGTTAGAGCATAGAAGTTAAACTGTTAAGTTTTCAACATATAAGAGCACATAAGTGAAGCATAGCCGCTTCCGAGTTAAGACTCCAATCAAGTGTCAATTTTCGTCATATAAAACACGCAGTCAGCATAAGAGCTTCCAAGTTTAAACTCAAATCAGATATCAAGTTTTCAACAATCAAAGACATGACATAGCAAATCATAAGAGCTTTCACGTTAAAACTCAATTCAGTTATTAAGTTTTCAGAGAATAAATATCCACTGCAAAGCATAAAAGCTTTCAACAAATTCAACCAAGTTGACGTGGTATTCAAAGTAGATATAAAAGCACAGTGAAACATAGTTGCTTCCAATTAAAACTGAGGTAACGTGTAAATGGTTTCCAACCATTCCAACAATTTAAGTAGCAATCATAATACACAGCGAAGCATTGCCGGCTTCCAAGTTTTAACCCTTTCCACATTTTAAGTAGTAGTCACAGTTCACAGTGAAGCGTTGCCGGCTTCCAACCATTTCAATATCTTAAGAAGTACTCATAAGTAATACAGCGAAGCGTTGCTGGCTTCCAACCGTTTCAGCATGGTAAACAGTTCTCATAAGTCACACAGCGAAGCGTTACCGGCTTCCAACCGTTTCAGCATGTTAGCAGTACTCATAAGTCATACAGCGAAGCGTTGCTGGCTTCCAACCGTTTCAGCATGGTAAACAGTTCTCTTAAGTCACACAGCGAAGCGTTACCGGCTTCCAACCGTTTCAGCATGTTAGCAGTACTCATAAGTCATACAGCGAAGCGTTACAGGCTTCCAACCGTTTCAATATAGTAAGAAGCATTCATAATCACACAGTGAAGCGTTACTGGCTTCCAACAGTTTCAGCTGGGTAAGCAGTAATAATTCATACAGCGAAGCGTTACTGGCTTCCAACAGTGACAAGTAGTAAAATCAGCGAAGTGTTTTTGGCTTCCAACTTTTACAGTGAAGCATTATAAGCTTCCAACTAACACAGTTAGTAAACTCAGCGAAGCGTTACTGGCTTCCAGCTGACACAAAACATAGCAAACTAAGTGTCAGATGCAGAAAAAGAAAGTCGATAGCTTTTTCTAAACAACAACAAAGCATATGCGCCTCCTACCAACTTTAAAGAGGCAAAAGATAATAATAATGCAATGTCAAGAAGACAAAAAGTCCAAAAACACAGATTTAATTTTTATTAAATAAAAATTATTTAGATATTTGTTTATCCTCTGTCCACAAAATACATTCGCATATAAAAACATTGAATAAATGATACAAATGTTCCATCTGTGGAAAGACTGGAGCCCAAACTAGATTAAAAGATCCGCATCTTAGGCTTCCAGGCCTTCGGATTGGTATCATATTCGACACGTCACCAGCACCAGTTGCTGTATTTGTATTCTGCTTGTGTTTAAATAAACTTTCTATTATTATTATTGACTTTGGGCAATCACATATTTTAAAGTCTTGCTCCTTCAGTTAAGATGCAATCTTTAGAAGTTTCATTTTCACCAATTCAGAATCTTAATAAGTATTCACCCTTCGGTTAAGTATGAATTCTTAACAAGGCCAATGAATTTTGCATCTCCATTTATGTTAAATATTTAACTGCAAGTTAATTCACAAAACCAAATTAACTAGGTAATCAACTTATAGGTTCACTAACACAAAATAAAGTTAATTATTCAGTAATAGACAAATCTTTTCTTCCTTCTGATTTATGTGGTGCAGCCATAGCACAATAGTCCAATAAATTGTAGATGAGCTTGGTTGGACTGTATCATGTAACAGTACTGAGCTCAATGTTTACGAGAGCTATGGATATTCTTGTCATACTACTATGGCTGGAATGGATACTGTAAATAAAACTAGAACCTGTGATTAGCAGTAGTGAGAAGCACAGTAATAACATCTCCCAATAATAAGGTATTCAGTACTGAACTGAATATCCAAATGCAATAGACCACACATAGTAACACGTTTGTTACAGACTGAACCATGTAACATTGTGTAAAATTCAATTAATGTAATATACTATTAGATGTAGAATATCATATTGCAAATCCAATCAGGACAGACTTCACTAAATGAATATTCAAATGGAACAGACTGATACAATGTATCATACTACTACGAACAGACTGTACTTGTCTAATAACATTTTAAATCCAATTGTTACGAACTTTACTGAACTGAATATCTAAATAGAACAGACACTGAGAAATACACTTGTAATCTCACATTGTAAAATAGAATTGACCAAAATCATAAAACATTTCTTTAGTATTTGAATTATTATTATTATTGTTTTACACCACAACTTCAACCGCATTCCTGGATTTTTTAAGTAATTAAAATTAATCTAATTTAAAAGAAATTGCATCCCATAGCACATTCCATAAAAGGAAAAGCATCGCCATATGGCAGTTTGATACTCTTGTCAGGGCTCAATACAACAACCAGGATAGGGTAAGTTACTTTTCAGATAGTAAAAACATTTCACACAGTTGTCACACACTCCAAATGGAATTCAAAACTAGATTGTGGCACAATCACAGCAACTCTGCCCAAATGTGTCAAACGCAACAATACACTTTCCTTTTTAAAAATTAATCCACATGAATAAGATTTTTGGAACATCAAACGAATCACTGATTTATATAACATAACATAACATAAACTCACGCCTGTATCCCAGAGGGGCAGGCAGAGACCAGGGAGCGCCACCTGCCACGATCCCGACAGACCACCTTCGCCTCCCCAACACTCACCAGTCGCTGCATGCACGCACGCCGGTTTCGGGTACTTTTTATATTTTTATAACTTCAATTTTGGCCAACTCAATTACCGTCCCGCAACCAGGCATGGACGCCACAAACATGGATACACCAAGGCCACCTGTAGAAATCAAACAAGGCGGGCGGCGGGAATCAAACCCGTAACCTGTTCGCCGGCACCCAAGCATGTCAAGCGCTAAACCAGCGAGGCAGTCCATTATAATTACAGCTTTTATTTTGTAACCTTGAAAATTACTTACAGTTCGGACTACAATCAGAAAATAGGATTAAGACTATTCCTTTCCTTTTTTCAGAGACCTCTCAGTGAAGGTACCATGAATAGGTAGTCCATTAGCTCTTAACACAATCCACATTAAGTTACAATTATAGCATACTGTTGACTTTTGTGACTCTCAATGTCCACACACATTTAGTTACCGGTTACCACCTATCAATACCTTTACCTTTTTACCACTACCTTAACCAATACCTTTTGTTGCCAATCAGACCTGTCAAATGTATAACGATTGTATCATGAGTCTGGAATATCCACTTCAAATCAAAGAAAATAATATCTTCTTTTCATTATCCTCTTTCATTAATTAATGTTTTGTAGTTTGTACCAAACCACATTATAAATTTTGTACTTTATACCATAATAGAATATCACCACATTCTAAGTCTCTGAAACAAAATTATGAACTAGCTAAAAGCTAGCGGGGCAGCCTGTAAGGGTTAATGATCCTCACTTAATTGTAGAAACACTTCTCAAAGTAAGATTGTTTTAAAATACTTTTTGTTTTCTCCACAAGGCCTCTAAACAGTGTTATTTATAATATCAAGTAAAAACTGTTTCAGAAACTTCTCAAGCAAAACACTATTCAAATTAATGAGCATTTAAACCACATTTTAATTATATATAGAAAGTTCCAGCCAGAACAATGTTAAATTCATTCATAGACCCATCCACCATCCACAGATGTGCCAAGAAAGTCTAGATCAATATCTTTGTTCCAATACAATTTTAATCTTAACTCACAGTCTGTATTCAACATATTGATTCCCACATACATTGTGAAGATTGCGATAATCAAATTTAGAAAACAAACAACTACCACAAGGTTCTCTAGACAGATAAACAACTAAACAAGGTTCCTGTCTGACTGTCTAATCCGCACTGCAAAGCTTACTTATCAGACAGTTAAAACCCACTCCATGTGTAGGAGGTATTGTAGCAGAGACAATTAAAACCAACCCCATGTGGTGTTATAGCAAGAGTAAAATGGAGATTATACTTCAATAATCACAACTTATCCCATTTTATAACAACTTCAATTCCACTCAAAGAACTTTAATGGAATTGACCGTTTACAAATAATACTACAAGTTCCCTACAATAGTACTTGCTCGTCCATCCTGATTCCAATAGGCCTTAAGCTATTAGTCTTATCTGAGAAACCGTGATCAAGATTATGAAAATATGAGATTTGATGGAAACTTGTACTGCAATGGGTGGTGCAAATTGAACAAAGTCAATAAATCATAAAGTGACCAAAGGGAAATTGTCAGCCTCTTATACTTTTCTAACTGTCAACTGACAAATAGTCCCAATTATTAAATCTCATGACTGCAACTTACTTTTTAATTATCTCTCCGTTATGAAATAACACTTGCTTAGTAAGATTGAACACAATCTTATTCAATAGTATTGACTTACCAACAAGAAAACAATCTTTGCTAAGGTCTTACCAGAGCAGAGGCAGATAAACAATAGTCTTTGATATGACACGGGCCGGCTCACTAGTAAAAGCAGACATTTACATGGATTCCAGTCAGGTTTGTCATCGTATTTACGTACCTCATATTAATTATTCCTCACGAAGACACGATTTAATGTGTTCAGTGACTTCGTAAAAGGTCATAACGTGAACAATGTCCTCGTACGACAACTTGTCAGCCTCTTTACGAACGTTTTACGAGTAATTGTTCAGAACATACCTGAACTTCAGAGGTTTTGGTACTCAACCTTTCGACTCGGGCAAGCCAACTCGTAAAGCCCACCATCTTCCAGAAGATAGCCGGCGCGTTTGCTGCCGGGAACTGACATGACAGGCGCTTTTGCCTCGGCCCGTCTTGCAAAGCAACTGGATGCGAACGCGCAGTTCGGTCGGTTTACTGTACACTGTTTACGGAGCCTCAGCCTCCTTTTTCCACTAGTTTACACGTTTTTTCACTTAACCGCACTTGACAATGGCGGATACCACGAATGGGCAAGCAAACACGATTGGGTGAATCCAATTGGATCAGCAAAATCCCGTTGAAATCAGCCTCAAGGGAAGGTCGTAGGCACTATACCACCGCTGCTGTCGGATAATCTAGTGTTATTTAGTTCGAGCGCAGTCTCTTTGATTATATTTTATTAATTATCAGTGTGCACAGTGGCACGGACGATGACCCCCATAATGGCGGGAAATCGTACTACTGATTCATAGAGTATAGGCACAGCTGTTAGCTGTCTGAGCCATCACAGATTAGCACTGGTCAGTTTACACACAAAGGATTACTCATCTCCCGACATATATACATATATATATAAAGTGTTTATAAAGTGTCTGCTTGATGATACACCATTATTTATTATACACTATCATGTCATTGCCGCTTCAAATTCGCCACACAATGTGTGGACTTTAGGATGCTAACGATTAATTGTTTTTTAAATAGGTACGAAATTAAAAATATTCTGTAGTGCAGGCTATGATCTTTATTCCGATAAAAAAAAAAAAATATATAAATAAATAAAAATGTCTTGAACATGCTTGCATGGCAAATACGTATAAGGTCACTTGGTGTATGTGATGCTTGTTTGTTGCGAAGACGTCACGAACGCCCGCTAGCGGGCGCTAGCGGGGGTGAGCCGGCGGCGGGTGCGGGCGCGGGCGGGGGGTTGGCACGATGCCGCAGCCCAGCACGGACAGCGCGTCACTGCACACACACACACACAGAGAAGCGTCACTCAGTTGCGATGCCACTTGCGACTTGCGAGCCGCGTGCAGGGGGAGTAGGTACCTGGGGGGCGGGGCGGCGGGAGGCAGCCAGCAGTGCAGGGAGCAGGCGCGCCGCGTCTGAAACAACCGCCTAACCACCATCAATAGGTACGATATATTCAGTACGACAAAATTGCTCAAGAGGATAGTTTCTACATGTCAAAATACTGGTTAATTGATGGTTATCAAATATTAGGGGTTAAAGTATGAAATTGCCGTTTTATTGCAATAGGTTCTTTGAATTGACATAGAATCTTCATGGTTTGAGGTTTTCGAATGAAACTTTTTTCAAATGGTTTCTGTGATGTTCTTTTTTTAAAAAATGTGAAACATTTGAATATCGACTATCAATTGTTTTTGTTATTCAATTTAGACAAGAAAGATGGATACTGCGAAAATTCGAGTGATTATGAGGCACCCATTTTTCGTATTTTTTTATTTTATTGATTTGACGCAAGTGAGTCAATATTGTGGGTAAGGTAACGTTAAACCATGCCGCTAATTCCTGGGTAGTTTGACTAGGGTCGGCTTCCACTATCTCTCTTAATTCATCGTTATTCACCTGTGTGGGCGGTCTTCCTCGTGGCTCGTTCTTTAAGTCGAAATTTCCATCACGAAAGCGTTTAAGCCAAAATCGCACGGTGCGTTCATTAGTAGACCCCTCTTCAAACACAGCATTGATATTGCGGGCTGTTTCTGCCGCGTTAGTTCCGCGTCGGAACTCGTATTGAAAAATCACTCGAATTTTCGCAGTATCCATCTTTCTTGTCTAAATTGAATAACAAAAACAATTGAAAGTCGATATTCAAATGTTTCACATTTTTTAAAAAAAGAACATCATAGAAACCATTTGAAAAAAGTTTCATTCGAAAACCTCAAACCATGAAGATTCTATGTCAATTCAAACAACCTATTGCAATAAGACGGCAATTTCATACTTTAACCCCTATTAATAATAAATACCTATGAAACGCAATCCCAAATTGTTTATCAATTTTGATTCCATGGAATTTTACTAAATAAGTAGTAAGTATTACAGTCTTCCTCAAATTCGAGAGGTTCTGAGTTCGATTCCGCGGGACGTAGCCTGGTATGACTTTATCTAAGTTAGGTAGTACCTACATACTTTTGTTCAACATACAAGTTCATTGATGGTAAGTATAAAAAGATTGAGTCGATTGATCGTTTACCTTGACGGAGCGCTTGGTGCGCGTGCGCGAAGCGCGGTATGAGAGCTCGGGCAACGAATCACTCGACTTCTTGATGCTGCGAGTGGCTCGCGACGAGTTGGCGGACGCACGCAGGGCCAGCGCAGGCGCGAGGGCGGGGGCGGGCATAGCCGGCGCGGCGCGGCAGGCGCAGGCGGGGGCGCGGCGGGGCGGCGGGGAGGGGAAGCGCAGCCGCATCTCTACGTCTCGCGGCAGCGCCGTTCGCGCGCCGCCGCAGAGTGTCACCGACCACCCCGTCCCCGCCCCCGCCCCCGCCTCCACGCTCACGCCTGCGCCTGCGCCGCCCTCCGCAACACCCTTGTCTGCGGCACTCACCGATGCTACGGTGTCTAAGGCGTCTTTGAGTTCAATTTCTTCCGCTGAACAAAATATTTTCATCGTTCAAATAGAAATAGCATTTTATTTGACGAGGCCCCGTTTGTTTGAAACAAAACTTGCACAAGCTGTTTTTTTTTTTGGTGTAGGAACAATAAATCATTCTAGTTTTCAGTCTGTATAGTATAAAGGTATATGGAAGGTGACAATAAGTAGCATTATTATTCAGGAATGTTGAACATTAGTTTTATACATATATCAAAAATATTAAACGGACATTCAGTGTACTTAGGTATGTGATGGATAAGTCATCGTCACATGAAATCACACTGAACATCCTTCTCATCTAGCGTGAGTGACCTGGGTCAGTGCCGCGGGTCCGCTGGCGCGCGGCGCGACGCCGCCGCCGCCCCGCCGCCAGCCAGGCGCCGCACAGCGCGCCCCCCGCGCCTCCGCCGCCCCCGCTCGAGTTCGAGCTGGAGCGCGACGCCCCCCCCGCGCGCGCCTCGCTGTCGTCCGTCCGCTGCACCTCCGCCGCGCCGCCAATACGGGCGACTCGTTTCATCTTATCGCTCGGGAGTTTTTGCTGTTCGGCGCGCTTCACCTGGGCGGGCACGGGCGTAGGCGTAGGCGGATGCGGGGGTGCGGGCGGGGGCGGCGGAGGCGGGGACGAGGGCTCGCACTGCGTGCCGGCCGAGCGCTGCCTCGCAGCCTCTGCCACCCCTGCGCCCACCGGCAGCTGTCCCCCACAATCACTGGATACGACCCTGCGTCCTTCAAACAATAAAACAAAGCACTCAACTGTAGTATAAAAATAATTTATTTTCAAGCATTCTAATCATGTTTACAATACATTTATTGTGACTCACCACCCATACATAAAATTACGTTACGTAATGTGCCTAATTTTTACAATGCAAAACAATTAGGTATAACAAAATAATCGAGATCTAAAAATTGTGAGAAGTGATACGTAACAAAAACGTGCTATCCGTCGGCAATCCTAGTTTACACTGGTGTATAAACCACAGTACAACTAGAAAATTGTGCGGTACGTGTACTACAGTGCGGGATGTGACGTCATCGAGCCGCGATACCTGCGCGAGGCCAGGGGGCGGAGGGGGAGGCTCGCGGGCGGCGCAGCGGGGGCGCCGGGACCCGACGGGTGATGGCGGGCGAGGCGGGGGGGTGCTCCTCGGGAATCATGTCGAACACCTGACGAAAGCGCAGCGAGTTGGAGCGCGAACGGGGCGCGCGCGGGGGGCTGACGGGGGTGGAGGTGCCGACGAGGGAGACGGGGCCGGCGGCGGGGGGCGATTCACGCACAGGCACAGGGATGCGCGAGCGACGCGGCGGAGGAGGGGGACGCGTCTCCTCGCCCTCGCCCGAGCTCTGCGACGAGGACACGTACTCGAGGATCTCCAGTATTTCGACGCAGCGGCCGCCCGCGCGCAGCTCGGACTTGTGGTAGAGACGCCGCCCGCGCTCGGGGCGGGCCTGCAGCCGCAGCCGCCCCCGCACCTGCCGCCGCTCCTCGGCCGGCGCGGGGGGCGGCGGGCGACGGGACGGCGCGGCACGGCGGATGCGCGCGCAGTCGAGCTCGTCCCGCGCGATGCCGGCGATGATCTCGTCCAGCATAGCGTCCATCAACGCGACGCAGTCACGCGCGTTGGGGCGCGCAGGGGGGCGGCGCGGAGGCCGGGGGCGAGGGCGGCGCGCCAGACGCGCGCGCAATCGTTCGGGCAGGCGCGGTGCGCCCTCGTCTGCGGCGCGCACGGCGCCGTCCATGCGCACAAAAAACGCTTCAGGAGGCGGCGGCGGCGGCGGCGGCGGCTCGGTGGGCGAGGCGCGCTCGGGCAGCAGCGCGAGTACGTCGACGGCGGAGCGCACTAGCGCGCGGCGCGGGGGCGGGCCGGGGGCGGCGCGCGGGGAGGCGGGGTCGTCTAGGCTATCGGGCAGAGATACGCAGTCATCGCTCGTGAGTACTTCCATGGAGTCCGAGGGGGGGCGCGCGCTATAACGCGGCGAAGAGTGCGCGGAGGCGAGCGTGCGTCGGCGTTCCGCACGCTCGTCCATTCCCTCTTGCCGTTGCCGCCGCTGCCGCAGCGGATGTCCGGCCAGGAAGGTGTCCACGTCGGACAACTGCACGCACTCGGGTGACTCCTCGCGGAACAGCTTCTGTATCTGCTGCAGCACCGCCACGTTCACGCCACAAGGGGGCTCCGGCTCTCGCTCCCGCTCCAGTTCCTGCTCGTCGTCGAGCGCTCCGGGCGGCCGCTCCGTGTGACCGAGCTCCTCGTTACCAAATATAATCTGATGATTGCGGGTCGGGCTGAGGTGCACGATAGTATTGACCGCGGCGTGCTGCAAGCGCACGCGGATCTCCTGCTCTAGCACGCCTCCCCCCGCGCCCGCCCCGCCCGCGCCTAGGCGCTCGTGCAACGCGGCCCCCAGCGACTCCAGGGACTCCAGCAGGATGTGCGCTACGTGCCGGTCCAGATCGGCGGGGGCGGCGACGAGGGGCGCGGGGGGCGAGCTGCGTTTCTCTGACACCACGATCTCCAACGTTTCGTATGCGAGCGGCGGCGGGGCGACCGGGGAAGAGGGTCGCAGCGTCCCCACGCCCTCCGGCTTCGGCTCGGATCTCCAGTCGGGCGAGGAGGAGACGGGGGCGGGAGAGCGCGACGTCACTGTGGGCGGGGAAGACTCGCGCTCAGAGGGGGAGATGTGGTGATGCGACTGAAAGGTACTGTCCGAGCGATAGTCCCGCTCCATCGGGGGCAGCGAAGGCGGAGCGAAAGCGGGCGAGGACGGCGCGGGGTGCGGCCAGGGGGGGAGCTCGTGTGTGGAGGAGGCGAGCGAGCGCGCGCAGCAGCAGGGCGAGACGGGCGCGGGGCCGGCGGGGCCGGCGGGGCCGGGCGGCCGCCCCCACAGCCGCCGCAGCAGCGCCGAGCGCCGCGCCAGCTCTCGCCGCACACTTCCCCCCGCAGCCGTCACCTTGCGCTCGCAGCGCGCATGCGTGCCACCGGGAGTTGACGTGCGCGACGCGCCGCATTCTTCTAAATCAGAACTCTGCTGCGCCAATCGGTACCTTAAAAGCAGAAACACAATGGATCAGTCAATTTAATTAAACACGAGGGCCTATAAATAGTACTCTTCGGTTTTTTAAAACCAAAAGATTCTTTTTTGAAAGCACTATTTTAAGTAAGTTAGCCTTCACGAGTTCGTTAAAAATACTAAAGAACTCACTTGCGCATGACGGTCTCTGGCACGGAGTAGCGGCGACGCAAGAGGCCGGGGGAGGCGCGCGCGGGGGAGAGGGGCAGCACGCGGACCATGGTGGGGGACAGGGGGCGGCGCGCGCGCGGGAGAGCGCGCTCGGGGGAGGACACGTCCGACAGCGTGCAGCTGGATGGAAACACAGGAGCTGATGACTGCTCCGCTCGCACAAGTAAAGTCGACAGCAGGTCAACCTCCACATCGTCGTTGCAAAGTCGTCCGTAATGTAACCGAGTACAGTGCTCGCGTGTAAAGATTGATGTTCTATCGACAGTACAACAAAGTATCGGTAGTGAGCGCGAGGCGCGAGTGCGTGGCGCTGGCGAGCGGCGAGCGGCGAGCGGCGAGCGGCGCGCGGCGCATTCCGTGCCGCTTCCCTGCCCGTGCCCGGCTGAGGCACGTCGATTGTGTATCGAAGCAGCGCTGATTTATGCACTTTCTACTTGCGAACACATTTGCATCCTGATCTCGAGATGCAGCCAGAGACAAAAATATCTGATGGTAATCCACAGACATTGCCAGCAGCATCGGCAGACAATGCCGTTTCTAATTCAAGGTTTTTTAGGGTTCCTTACCCGAAGGGAGCCAAACGGGACCCGATTACTAAGACTTCACTGTCCGTCTGTCTGTCTGTCTGTCTTTCTGTTCGTCCGTCCGTCCGTCCGTCCGTCCGTCCGTCCGTCCGTCCGTCCGTCCGTCCGTCCGTCCGTCCGTCCGTCCGTCCGTCCGTCCGTCCGTCCGTCTGTCCGTCCGTTCGTCTATCTGTCTATCTGTCACATTTTTGAAGCATAACTAACTGTCCGTGTGACGCCGGATTAAGAATGGGCGTCACTCCATTTCCTTCCATGGATGTCGTAAAAGGCGACTAAGGAAATCAATTACCAGGAGACGGGCAGCAGCGTCTTCCTGAGATTCCAACCGCATACTGCGATCGCCAACCCGCCTGCCAAGCGTGGCGATTATGGCAAAACCCTTCATGGTTATGAAAACTACGAAGGAGGCCTATGTCCTGCAGTAGGCGTCAAATGGCTGATGATGATGATGATGAAAATAAAATAAATATTTAAGGGGCCGCTCCCATACAACCAACGTGATTTTTTGCCGTTTTTCTCGATCTTTGTGTCAAATGTTGTAGGTATATAGGTATGGAACCCTTCGTGCGCGAGTCCGACTAGCACTTGGCCGGTTTTTTATTATTTCACTGTAGCCGCTCGCCCTGCGTCAGGGGACGCCCTTTAATTAGGTACTTGTATTATAAATTATTATTTCACTGTAGCCGCTCGCCCTGCGTCAGGGGACGCCCTTTAATTACTTGAATTATTAATTATTATTTCAGTGTAGCCGCTCGCCCTGCGTCAGGAGACGCCCTTTAATTAGGTACTTGAATTATAAATTATTATTTCACTGTAGCCGCTCGCCCTGCGTCAGGAGACGCCCTTTAATTAGGTACTTGTATTATAAATTATTATTTCACTGTAGCCGCTCGCCCTGCGTCAGGGGACGCCCTTTAATTACTTGAATTATTAATTATTATTTCAGTGTAGCCGCTCGCCCTGCGTCAGGAGACGCCCTTTAATTAGGTACTTGAATTATAAATTATTATTTCACTGTAGCCGCTCGCCCTGCGTCAGGGGACGCCCTTTAATTAGGTACTTGTATTATAAATTATTATTTCACTGTAGCCGCTCGCCCTGCGTCAGGGGACGCCCTTTAATTACTTGAATTATTAATTATTATTTCACTGTAGCCGCTCGCCCTGCGTCAGGAGACGCCCTTTAATTAGGTACTTGTATTATAAATTATTATTTCACTGTAGCCGCTCGCCCTGCGTCAGGGGACGCCCTTTAATTACTTGAATTATTAATTATTATTTCAGTGTAGCCGCTCGCCCTGCGTCAGGAGACGCCCTTTAATTAGGTACTTGAATTATAAATTATTATTTCACTGTAGCCGCTCGCCCTGCGTCAGGAGACGCCCTTTAATTAGGTACTTGAATTATAAATTATTATTTCACTGTAGCCGCTCGCCCTGCGTCAGGAGACGCCCTTTAATTACTTGAATTATTAATTATTATTTCACTGTAGCCGCTCGCCCTGCGTCAGGAGACGCCCTTTAATTAGGTACTTGAATTATAAATTATTATTTCACTGTAGCCGCTCGCCCTGCGTCAGGAGACGCCCTTTAATTACTTGAATTATTAATTATTATTTCACTGTAGCCGCTCGCCCTGCGTCAGGGGATGCCCTTAATTACTTGCATAAAACGGTCACTGAGTACAAAATATAAGTATACAATGTAGGTACTACCTTCCACTATTCATGTAGGTACCTGAGCCGAATATAAAGGCTGTGATAAATGTTAAGTTTGTAAATAACAACCGGATTTTCTCCTTTTATGGCTGCTGTTACGTCTAGCATGATGTCTCGCGCGCACAATTTAAAAATTTTAATTATTGTAATAAAATGTACTGATAAATGTCGTCTGAGGGTTTGATGCATAGTTGTACAATGTTCTCTCTGATCGCGAGATCGGTTTCAGGTTCCACCTTCACCCAGTGACAGCACAACGCTGCGTCAGCTGCCTTTTGTGTCAACTTAGACACACCACAGGCTACATCTATGGTCCTGTTTTATTTATTTGTTTTGTCTGTTGTGTATTTAGTTTTCTTTCTGTTGTTGTGCATATTATGTTACTTATCTGTTTATTTTGATTCTGTGATGTGTCTTGTTGGTATAATAAATGTCTTTCTTCTAATTAATACCTACTCCTTGATTGTAATGTTTCAATTTGTCGCCTGCAATCGCGTGATCAGAGTGAACTGAATTGCATTAAATTGATTTGAAAAACATTTGTTCGAATGCAAACCAACAGACATATTATAAAAAAAAATATAATTTTATAAAAAAACGGAAAATCTCAGAACATAATTAATGATAAACAATTACAATAATAAAGGAAAAAAATGAAAAAAAAAATGAAAAAATACTTTTTTTAGAAAAGGGTTAAAAAAGTGGTTCCTGGCTTCTAAACTAGGATTCCCTGTGCTATGGGTAGCCAGAAACAAACAAAAACAAAAATGTTTATTGAGCAGAACAAAACTTAACAATATAAAGTAACTCTGAAACCGAAACTTAATTAAATTGTATCTCGGGGCACAGTGTTCTAACCTAGATTATAGGGCCTGACCTTCTAAGTGAGTACCTACAACTTATAATTTAGTTTAACGAACATTTCAATTACTAGTACAAAGTAAGAAACTAAAGTATATACCTCACATAAATAGTATTTAATGTGGATTTTAACATTTTTCACCCCCACAGTTCACTTTAAAGAAAACTCTATTTTTCTTGTAGATACTAGCTTTTAAAAATGGTAGATACCTAACTAAGTTTTGGATGAGCCGACTAGAACCACAGAATACGTAATATGGCTTGAACTAAATACCTAATGTCTTTGTGTGCATCAGTAAGGTTTGGTTAGCCGACCCGACCCGCACCGCACACGTGCGCGCCGCCCGCGGTGATATTATTAAACTCGGTTATTGTGGTGCTTAGCCTCTTAGGGCGACGTCGACGTCGCGGACGAGTCATGTCTATATCGAGTGCGGCCGCTGAACCCCCAGCTCGCGGCTCTGGGCTGAGAATGCATCATTTACTACGTACGTCGTACGGGTAAAATACAGCGCTGGGAAGTTCACGCACGTGAAAGAGCATAATAAGGAATCTGTGTGTTAAAAAAACACCCACGTGGGTCGCGTTCAGCAGTCCATCACCGCGAGCGCGACGGGCGCCGATCGATCACGCAATTAACACAGTGGCCGCCACTATCGCACGCGGGTCGCGGGTCGCGGGTCGCGGGCGGGGCGGGCAGGGGCACTGACTCACGCCGCCATCGGTCCGGCGCACGGCACACCATACCCTCCTAGCTACCTACTGTACTACTAAACTAGAACATTTTGGCGATAGTACGAGTAGGGGTATTAACGACAAGAACTTCCCGCTCAGTACGAATAGCCGAGAAAAGATTATAATCTTCCCGAGTCGTTGACCGTGACATACCGGTAAAGCGTGAGTGGTGTGACACGTGGTCGTACCTAGAGGGTAGCAGCGGTGCGGCTCCGACTCGGGGCCCGGCGGCGGGCGCTGCGGGCGCGGCGGGCGCTGCGGACGCGGCGGGCGCGGGCCAGGCGGCGCGCAGCGTGCGGAGCGCGCGTCGCAGCGCGGGGGACGCGCCGGGACGATCTTCTTCTGGAACATACATACTATTATGTCGTTATCAGAAATCAGTACCTACAACATTGTATGCTAAAGGAAGTAAAACCGCCTGCCAAGCGTGGCGATTATGGCAAAACCCCTCATGGTTATGAAAACTACGAGGGAGGCCTGTGCCCTGCAGTGGGCGTCAAGTGGTTGATGATGATGATGATTAAGTAAAACTATTTATTTATTGAATGGCTATTGAGTTGGCCCACAACTCATCGTGAATTTCGTATGAACCTAATGCCCCATCAATATGTGGGCAAACTCAATAACCATTAAATAAATAAAACGTTGCACACAATACAATAACTTATCTAGTCCTGATCCTAAGCTAGAATACCCTTTGATTATGGCAATTCGACATCACAATCATGGAAATACACCCAGACTGAGGACATTTGTACGAATAAAGTACATAAATTAAGTACATTATTAAGTACAGCGGCCTCCAGTGGGAATAGAACCCACGACTTCTGTTTTGCTAGTCAAGCGTATTAACCGCTAGAACAACGAGGCAGTCATTCAGTGTGTGCTTGTCAATCAGCCCTTAACTGACAAAGACACTGTCAATTCATCGACTTTGCCCATGTAATCCCACGGGATGAAATAGGTCAACAAGCTATCGACTGTAAGTACCTAACTATAGTAATGTTAAATCTACCTATCCCATCTTCATATTTTGTATTCAAATTGCACAAGTGATTCATATTCAAGTGCGTCAAATGTCAAAGATCTTGGTGACCATGAAACAAAATTATAATAGGCTGGACCTTAAACAAGTATCAGCCGTTGACAGGCTAAGTAGATCAATTAGAATTTGTCGATCAGTACAATCGCAATCATTAATTCACTATGCAGGCAGTTATGAAAGTAATCCGTCGCAGTTTTTGCTATAGCGAGTGCGCCGAGCCCGCACTGGAGTTGTTACAAAAACTGGTCAGCCTTGCAGCCGCCTTGGCGCGTGCCATGGGACCCTGGCATCTCGGCGTAAGCGTGAAGGGCTAGATTGGCGCGCAAAGGTAGCGATGGCGCCACGCGTGGCTTCCAACAGGCGGGTTCGGTCCGCACAAGAAGCTCTCGTTACAGCGCTACAGTGTTAAGTATTCAGTGATGTCAGCTGAGCGGCGCGGCACGCGGCGGCAAGGCGGCGGCGGCGGCGCGAGTGTTTCAGCAGCGTGAGTCACGCGCGACGCGCCTGCGTTTGTGCGCCGCGAATTGTATATAATATGCAAATCCCCGCATCGTGCCCGACTCTGCCCGAGTGATACCTATTGACGTGACGATTCGAGTTTAAGGCTATGCACGACAGGTAAGGTGCGATGCGAGGATACAACCTCCATTGCGTACATAGTAGGTACATGTGTGAGTAAGGTGAGCGAGTTGTCTCGGGCGGCGAGGACGCGCGGCCGCGCTCGTGCGCCGCGCGTCCTCCTTCCTTACCTGTCCGGTGTCCGGGCAGAGTCTGGCAAGATGCGGGGATTTACGAGTAGGTACATATCTCCAATTTTGTAAGATTCTTAGAAGACCAAAAGAAGCCGCAATATTGACAGCGTCTGTAGATACAACAATGCCAATAACAATGAGTAAGATGGCGCCACGCCGTCTGCTAGTTTCTCCAACTTGTGCTGCTTACCGCTTATTCACCTCCGTACCTTAATCACTTTGTCTTTGATTAAGAATTTATTAAGTGTGTCCAAGTGTGCTGCGCCAGTTTCTTTCACCTAAACCCGAGTTTGCAAGGTAAGGTCAAAGCACAAAGTATTAACGAACATATGGCCAAAGATATTAGTAAAGATATTAACGCGATTTAAAAAATGTGTTAAGCACATTCTGTGCAAAAAGGCTTACTATAATATCAAGGATTATTTAGAAGACAAAGATGTTTGGCATTAAACAGTAGATTAATATTATTTAAAGGACGATTGTGACTAGTGTTCAACACATTCATGACTAATATTTTAAGTTGAAAACTCTGTTAATTAAGTTAGAACGTGTTTTGAAAAGAATAAATGTGGAGTTTCTTTGTTAGCTTCTTCTCCACATAATCCATTAATTGTAAAACTAACAACTTTGACGTTCATTAAGTAAACATTCTGTTTTTACAATGAATATTTGAATTGAATTGAATTAGAGACTTATGCAGTACACAGGCAGCTTTGTAGAATTCGCATCATTGCAGGAATTTGGAAGCGTGGTTCAGACCCCTTTTATACGTAAAACGGCAAGTACGGCATGCCCGCAGTGATCCCACTGCCGCTGCCGCCTGCCGCTGCCGGCCGCGGTGATGGTGATGACGGTGATGGTCGGGACTCGGGACTGTTGTTGGATGTTGCCGCCAGATCGCCACACTTACACACATTACTAAAACAGAAAATCGATACTCACCTGCTTTAACTGAACACTCGGCCGCCGGCCTACGAATACCTAGGCGTTGTAAAATCTTTAAGTCCTAGTTGCTCCGCTTAATTTTCAACTTTGAACTAAACTGGTGCAAATTCAAAGATATCCCGCGATTTCCTTGTCGATGATCATAAACTTCAAGCTAAAAGCTCTATAAGAGTTGAAAAAATCGAATTGAAATCTTTGGAACTCGGAGCGGTCCGTCACCCTAGTGGGTTTCTGTACGAACTGAGCTCGTTATTTTCCGCGAGCGGGTGCGGGCAGCGCGCGGCGTGGCGCGAGTCGGACTGACTGAGCGGCGTGACCGGACCGGACCGGACCACACGTCGTGGTCAGTGCGGCGCGCGGCGGCGGCGGCTCGGTCATGTGGACACTCACTCGGACATACTCACCGCTGCTGCTGCTATTCTGCGGCCTTCCCGCCGGCGAGGTACCAACTTCCGAGTGATGCTTGCGATCATCGACTATCAATTGCATTGTTGTAGATAGGTATTGAAAATGAAGTCGTCGAATGCGACAATTTATTTTATAATGAAACAATTCAATTCAATTCAAACAATAAACCTTTCAGCTAAACAAACGCCTTCGCAGTGGGACTTTTGTCAGGAGATGGATCATTATCGAATTGAAGGCAAGTGATGTTGAGCTCGCCGGGCGATTACTGACGCGAGTTGTGTTCCTGCAGTAAATAGGTACTAGTGAGTGTTCTCAGGACGGGACTCGACCGGAACCGAACCGGACGCTCCAGATACAGACAGCGAACATCTCCACGCAAAGATGCACACATACCACGGATGATTGATTGCATGCCTATTTTATATACGTCATAACTTAATGCTTGATTGTTTTGAAACTTTCATCGAACAAAAAATATTCTTGAAAGATTTGGCAAACGGATTGGGTTGCGTGTCGCATCAGTCGCATGTTGCGCTCCCTCGTCCACGGTAATGCACGCCGACACGAACACCGCGGCCGCGGCCGGGTTGCGACCCCGCGCCGCCGCCGCCCCGCCGCCTGACCTGGGTGCCTGAGAGCGGGAGCTTCTTGTGCCTTAGGTGGTGATGAGTGCAACTTGTGCAACTACGAAAGTACTAGCCTGTGACGACTCGCTGCAAGAGGCGTGTGAGCACGCGGCCGGCGGGGCTGCGGCGCGGCCGCGGCCGGCGCGCGCGCTTCATTACCCCCGCGGCCGCGGCCGTGCGCCGGCTGCGGCCCGGGCTGAGCGCCGGTGGGGCAGGCGTGGGAGCGGGCAGCAGTAGCGGTGGCAGCGAGAAACGCTCGGGCGCGCACGGCCACCACACTTCCTCCGAGCCGGTATCGAGGAGCGGCGCGGGTATCGGCGTGAGTTCGGCCAGATGCAGCGGCGGCAAAAGGCGTGCGGGCGGCGCGCGGCGCGGTAGCACCCGCAGCGGCGACGGTGGCGCGGGCGAGCCGCAGTCCCGCCACAGCTCGGCCAGCAGGCGCGGCGCGGGCGCGGGCGCGGGCCGGCGGGGCAGTGAGCCGCGCATGACGGGGCTAGCCGCGCGGGGGGCGGGGGAGCCGCAGTCCAGCCACAGGTCCGCGGGGTAGCCGGGGGAGGAGGGAGAGAGCCCGGAGGCCAGCAGCCGCGGCGGCTCGTGGCACAGCACGCCGCACGGCGCGCTCAGGTAGAACAGGCTCAGTGGCCGCTGCAATTCGACCAGTACCACTTCACTAATGTTTAAAAATAAACGTGAACTGCGTACCGTCCTCCTGTACTCACCTTGAAGTCATCAGTGGAAGTGGAAGCGTCAGAACGACCGCTGTTCATATTTACTTTAGCTAGCAACAGCTGTGTTGTACACTAGCCCGGACATTGTACTCCTATAACTGTTGATAGGAGTACAATGCCCATTTATGCCACTACGGCCGCACGTCCAACCCAACGACCGCGAGCTACCGCGCGGATGACGGGGAGGGCCAGGCCACCTGCCCCGTGCTATGTCGGTGTGGCGTGTCGAGCCGCGGCCGGCTTGCTCGCAGCCTCTCGCGGGAGTTGCAGCTCGGGCTGAGCGCGGCGGGCGCCGCGCGGGGGCTGCGAGCGACTGCCGCCGCTGCGCAGATACCACTGCACAGGGACGCACTCGGTCACTTTTTACAAAGTGTGAACACTGTTTCAAATTACTGGGTTATACTGATCATCGTTATCCGAAATTCCATGGTCGCACGTAAGAAGTAACGATAGTGAGCATGATCATGAGTACGAGCAAAGTTCATAATTCAACTACAGTACCCGAGATTTGGGATTGAAGAAAAATAAAGTAATATAATGGAGAACTTGCACAAAAAATGTTTTAATCTCATTTGACCATAAATAGGAAGGAGGTCACAAATACGCAAGTACTTTTTCATAAAACTGTCTCCAAAAAGGCTACACAAAGTGAAGCACGCTTTGAATAACTGGTTTCCTTGTTTTGTTTCGTATTTGTGAAAGAGATAGATAATACTGTATATTCTTTACACTGCTGACTTGCCAAATTCTATCACTTACCTTAAATTTGACGTAAATTTACACTATATTTATTAACTGTACAAAAAGAGAAATAATAAATAGTAACGAACCCACTGATAATGTAAGTACATCTGTAATATATTAAATTCCTTTTTTTGTTGGGTGGTTGGTGTGACAAACCTATAATCATGCCTACTTGTTAATCTTTCGATTTAGGCTAATTGATTTAATTTAGGTAGGTAATTGGAAAAAAAACCAATTATTTTTATTTTTATTACGCTACAATGTTCTTGATAAGATAATATGTCGTCATTAAAAAGCCCTAATCAGGTCATGTTTTGTTTAGTTTTAGCTACTTTTTAGTTCTAGTTTTAAGTTTTTAGTAATAAGCTTTTAGGCATCCGCTGAAAATCAGCGCCGTCAACTCTGCTACGGCATTAAGCTGAGCGGAAACATTTTTGGTATTTTTGTATTAATCTTGGTTATAGATAGATATAGATATAGACTAGGGGGTGAACCCCCTGCGCGCTTACGCGCGCCAACCCCCAGCCGCTCCGAGCTTCGCTCTCCGCGGCGCTCGGCCTAGGGCCTCGCTAGACACTTGACGTTGGGATTCGATGAGTGGGAACATGTATGGTCTCGGCCTTCGGCCTCGCCCTGAACGGAGCTCGGCCTTCGGCCTCGCCGCGGCAGTGTTCCTGGGGCCCGCTTCGCGGAGCTCGGCCTTCGGCCTCGCAAGTTTCTCCCATCTGGCTTTTGCGTTGCCTCTTGTGCGCCGGAACCTGTATGGTCCCGGCCTTTGGCCTCGGCCTGAACGGAGCTCGGCCTTCGGCCTCGCCGCGGCGGTGTTCCTGGGGCCCGCTTCGCGGAGCTCGGCCTTCGGCCTCGCAAGTTTGTCCCGTCTGGCTTTTGCGTTGTTGCTTGTTCGCCGAAAAATGTGTGGTCTCGGCCTTCGGCCTCGGCCTGAACGGAGCTCGGCCTTCGGCCTCGCAGCGGCGAGATTTCTCATTACCGCTTTCAATTTTTCATTTTTGTTTAAATTTTTTTACTAAAAGTCGATTTTCAGTACAAATTCTCCATACAAAATTTTCTCATTTTCAATCGTCGATATCTCGGCCGCCATCTTGAAAATCCAAAATGTCAGATTTTTCTCATATACCTGGGTCCTTTGACAACCCGATGCCGTTTAGGGCACGTCTCTAGCATATGCCCAGTTGGCTGCCGACTTTTTTGCGCAGAGGTCGATTTTTCGGGCGGCCATATTCTCGCCCCTATTTTGAATTTCGAACACTCAAATTTTTTTTTCACAATTAAATCACGAAACAAATGCCCGTTTCAAATTTCATACAAATCGGCCGGTAAACAAAAAAGTTAGCCCATTTGTATAGGAGAAGGCGTTCGAAATTCAAAAATCGGCTTCATAGGATGGCTGTATATCATACATTTCCTACAACTTTCTCATACAAAATTTTCACGTAGCTCTTACCGTTTCCGAGGAAATCTATAGATGATCAGTCAGTCAGTCAGTGAGTATACCGGATTGTAGCTATATATATTAGTAATACCTATAGATATTCCATAACTGGCTAGGTACCAAATAAAGTATTTCAAAAAAAACAATGCCTAAAAGTTTTTTATTCTTACAGTAACTTGATTTTTCGCATTTTTAAAACCTGTAAAATCCGGAAAAAAAAATTTTTTGTTTTTTCTTCGTTTCTTTTTTTTAAATAAAGTTTGTAAGGTAAGTATAGCTATTTTCCTAAACAAGTAAAAAAGTACAGTTCACCCCACCTATAAATTTATAATATAAGTCATTTCAGACTAGAGAATCTAAAATAGTCACAAAAATGCCTCACGCATTGGCAGGGGGCCTCCCCCTATGGGATCGAAACAAAAGTATCGATAGGTACTATACTCATGAGTAGTATCGCATCAAAAGTAATCGATACTGGTATCGTACTTGTATTAAATGTATCGAGTTACTCAGGTATCGAGTACTTTTGGCATTCAATTATAGTGTAAATAAAAATACTTAAATTTAATTTAAAAGACGTGTATTAGAATAAGATTATGTTGTATTAGGTACAATTCAAACTCATCTTCCGTGCAATCAGATAAAAATAATAATTTGTTGACCCTTGAACCCAACAGGCGGTTTCGGGTCTCCGTGATAAGGGCTCCAGCTTTCGAAAATAGACGCTCCGCCGGAACTGACGTCCCCGGTATTATAAGAAAACGGATTGCAAGCTTACATAGTCCCGGGAACACCGTTTTCATATCTTCCAACTGCTGCAACGGGTTTGATTTTAATGGGAATACAGAGTTAGCGAGATATAAATTTACCTCGTCTCTGTCAGTGGTGCGGTGCCTACTTGTTAGCGCTAATATTGGTGGTGTCCCCAAAAGTCGTCAACCTCACTGACAGTCGACGAGTTTCGGCTTACCGTTGGTGAGGAAGCGGCATCCCTTTCAAAGTTAACTGTCCTCCTGATGAAACTTATCGCCTCAGCGCATGCGTTTGCGTCTTTGAAATTAATATTTTTTGAATCGTAGGTCTAAAATTGTTGAAACAGCTAAAAGGTGGTTGGATTCGACGTTTGCAAAGCGTCGTTCAATCTCTTTCATTGCCTTTTCTTTCATCGCATTACAAATAGACAGCTTCACCTATTTCTGACGGGACTTCGTTTAGTCCTAAACGTAAGTAAGTAAATTATTTATTTGATACTCAAATCTTAATATCTATAACAATACAAATTCAGATCACAGTTGGGTTAGATTTGGCACCAAATTGGTCTCCACTCAGCATCATGCCGTGGCCGGTAGCGACCACGACGCTGGTTTTCAGTGGTTACCATTTACGGCACAAACAAAGAAAAAGAAACTTAAATACATCAATACATTTATGAAAATATTATGTACGTTAGAAAAAATATCAAAAAATTTCCACGATTTAGACTTGCTAAAGCTGACACATCCTTTATGGGGCACTGTATAAGGTTCTACAACAAAATTCCTCAAGATATATTAGAGTTACCTCCAACGCGGTTTAAAAAAAAATGTGTTAAGCACATTCTGTGCAAAAAGGCTTACTATAACATCAAGGATTATTTAGAAGACAAAGATGTTTGGCATTAAACAGTAGATTAATATTAATTACAGTGCGATTGTGACTAGTGTTCAACACATTCATGACGTTGTTGTCACTTAAGTTAAAAACTCTGTTAATTAAGTTAAAACGTGTTTTGAAAAGAATAAATGTGGAGTTTCTTTGTTAGCTTCTTCTCCACATAATCCATTAATTGTGAAACTAACAACTTTGACGTTCATTAAGTAAACATTTTGTTTTTATAATGAATAAAAATATTTGAATTGAATTGAATACACTAAAATACAAAGACCGGTCCAAAAAACATTTTAGGCAAAAATTGTGTGACAATTTAAGAAACGCTCACTGTATATAATATTAAAATTCTTATAAATAGTTACGTGTGTATGTGTGTGTATGAATGTGTGTGGTTGTTAAGTGTGTGATATATACGCTTTGGTGTACCAAATTAACTGTCATGTTGCAATATTTATGTAAATAAAAATAAATAAATAAATATATTAGAAAGCAGTTAAAGGTTATTTTGTAAGTTAAGAAGATACTTTTTGTACTTCAATTTGAAAGTGTGTACTGTCTGGCTATTCCTAATTGGTGGGGGGATGTTATTCCAGCACTTTGTGGCATTGTAGCGAAAACTGCCACGAAAAGCAGCTGTGCGATGTCTTGGACAGACCAACCTTAGGGGTCCACGCTGTCGTGCTGAGAAGCTGAGCTTGTTGTGTAGATACAACGGGTCTTGCGTTTTTATGACACCAAAAAGTAGGCAGGAAAAATGCAGTGCTCGACGCGATTCCATGTTCAACAATCCTCCTTTTTTCAGATAGGGTGTTATATGGGCTCTGTATGGAATGGTGAAACAGAACCGCGCACAAGCGTTCTGGACCTGCTGTATGAGCCTCTTGGTACGGACCGAAACACTTGGTACGGACAAAACGTCAAGATAGAACTATAACAGAGATGATAGATACAACGAAAAACGTATCGAGTACTGTGAAAAGTATCGATTCTAACTCAGTATAGTAACCAAAGACGGTGGTAGCCTAGTGGGTAGAACATTGGACTCGGAAGCGGGAGACCCAGGTTCGATTCCCAGTGCGGGCATGTACCTATGACTTTGTTTTCTAAGTTATGTACATTTGTGAAGTTATAGTAGCAATACCACTCGCTATAACGGTGAAGGAAAGCATCGTAAGGAAACCAGAGTGTCTGAGCTATTCACATACCTCAGCGCTTGAAATCGCCAATCCGCGGTGGGGACGCGTGGTGATTAAGCCCAACTCTCTCTCTCTCTCTGAGAGAAGGCCTGTGCCATACAGTGGGACGTATATAACCAAAGAATAGAGTATACTCAGGAATCGATACTTTTTGCGTATCCCTACCTCCCCCCTGCCAACGCGTGAGGCTATATTTTGTAGGGCATTTTTAAGGCCAAGTGCGGGCCTGGGGCGGGCGGCGAGGGGCGGCGACATCTCGGCTCTGCACCCGCCGCCCGCCCCCAAGGCTGTGTAGTGAGGGCTCGCGGAAGTCGTGGACTCCTGCACCTGAAATTCAGTTGTCTTCAGTCGTCAATAATAAAGCTTTAATAGGTACCTTTATTATCGCTCGTAGCCCCGGCTGCCTAAGTGATCTTAAACGCAACACAGGGCGCGTTCAGTGCATGGATGGGTCGCCGTCTATGCCTAACGCTAGTGGCATTTCTCCGAGCGGTTCCGTGCTTCGCAAGGCACTTTAAGCTGTTGGTGCCGGCTGCCGTCGATAGATGGCAGTCGTTAAGCCAAGTCAGAGGCCTTAGGGCGGCTTGACAACTTCTGACAGTAGACGAGCCACTAGTCTACAAGCCTCCACCAATCCGGACTTGGCCCCCGTGGTGGAGTATGGCCTATACTATACCTTCCTCAGGGAAGAGACCCGTGCCCCTCGGCCCCTACCTTTATACTTTGACTAGGAAGAAATACTTAAATGCGAATGCAGGAATGTGAAAGTGGGAGCGGGTACAAAGTTTAAATAATAAAGGAAAGCCCTCTCAATTCAATTCTGCTTTATGGACTCACTGTGCTGATTATGTTAGTTTAGGCAAGAATTAGCCAATTTATAAAAGCCAAGCCCTCTCATTTTATCTACAATCTTATGACAGATTAGAGCGGCGTGGCCAATTGGGCCAATGGCCTTATCGTAATACGCAGCCTCCTGGCATGTGTAAGAATCTCGAGAAAAAAATAAAAAAATCTTTTATGGTTCCGTAGCCAAGAAGGAATACTTATAGTCTGTCTGTTCGTCTTCTTGGTCTGCCTGTATGTCTCTCCAGGGACGCGTAGTACTAGAAAGATTAACTTTGGCACAGATCTGTGGATGGGTGCATATTAATCACGCCAATAAATATTACTACACCGAAATTAATCCCCTCTCCCCCGACTCTCCTGGCTTATTGGGTGTATTCACATAAATTTAATACACAATTTAATAAAAAGAACTGAAATAAAAAATTACCATCAACCCGACTGCTGAGCATTAACCACTAAGCAGGCGGGACCAACCTAAGGAGTTACGTTGCTGAACTTAGGTCCCGTCTGCTTAGTAGTTAATGCTATGCCTATGACATCCGCGTGAGAGCTGTGGTAGCGGAGCGGTAGAACGCCGGCTTCTCATTCGGGAGCTCGTGGGTTCAAATCCCGGCATGTACCAATGACTTTGTTTTCTAAGTTACGTACATTTGTGAAGTTATAGTAGCAATACCATTCGCTAACTGTGAAGGAAAACATCGTGAGGAAACCCTAGTGTCTGAGGTATTTACATACCTCAGCACTTGCTACGTACAATGGCCCAACTATGAGGCCAAGTGCGGAAATCTCCAGTCGAACTAGAACATGACACCCGCGTACTGATGTTTTACATACATTACACGTCAGTGTAATAAATAAAATATAACAGCGCCATCTACTGAGTCATGGTTGTACTATAACGTTACTTAATTGCGATTTTTGTTTTTTGTTAGTTTTTTGTACCATTAATGCTAAATGCATTATGCAGATATCCATAAATGCAGATTTATAAGGTCTCAATCGAGTTATAAGCTATATTAAATATAGCTTATAACTCGATTGAGACCTTATAAATCTGATCAATGGTTAAGGAGTTATAAGGGAACATAGAATCGGACATACTTACAAACATACAATACATACATACGTAAGCACTTTGGGCTCCGCGGCAGTCGGGTAAAAACTTACGTCGTCCGATAGAAAGTAGGTATGCGGGATTGGAATTTATTCTTTTAAACATCAATAGGTACCTACCTACTTACCGACTTAGTTGTCAACATGACGACATGACTGATTGTTGTCGTACATAGTCTTGTAGTGAATATTGGCCACTTTGTAGTTTATTGAAACAGAATTGATAAAAACTATTAGATGATTACTGAAAATTTAAATTTTTTTTATTCAGAGTTACTCAGGAACTGTGACTTATTGAACGTTACAAGTAAAACTGAATGTCCATTTCTATGTCTAATGCGCTAAAAAGATTATACATAATATGTGCTCAGATTATAGGTACTAGTACAATAATTTAGCCAAGAACTTAAATTTTTGAGGGCGGTAACTCTTCTTCCTTATCTGTTTGAAAAGAAATAAAACGGACTCTGACTTCCTAAAAAAATTAAAAGCAGGCTTTTGCCAGTAATACTACATTGTGATACAAGTGTGCTAAGTTGGTCATTCACACGTCATTCATTACACTACACACGAGGCATTATTGTAAGCGCGAGCCGAGGAAGCTGAGTGTGTAATAAATAAATAATGATCGATGCACACAAGTTGCGTACGGCGTTTTTCAACACAATTGCGAGGAGACAAAATAAATTTGTATTGTTAGTAACTTAAACTCTTAGATGAAAATGAAGTAGACATTTTTGAGAGTAATTAACCAGCAACCTTACCAAATACTTATTTACGGAAAATGGCGCACTTTCGATGCGCGCGCAGGTTAAATAAAAGCACAGGTAAAACAAGCTGTTCAGCCGGATCAGCAGCAATGTAAAAAATTACTTAAACTATAAATTAATGTTTCTAAATAGTTAAGTTAATTTGTGTAAATATACAATTTCATGGAATTACCTACATGTTTATTTTTCATCTTAACCCTAAAATAATTTAATATTCGTAAAAATGTTCAATGTTCTTTCTTAGACATAAACTTTTGCTTAAATTAAAAAAAACGTTTGTATTAGGGGTTAAAGTATGAAATTGCCGTTTTATTGCAATAGGTTCTTTGAATTGACATAGAATCTTCATGGTTTGAGGTTTTCGAATGAAACTTTTTTCAAATGGTTTCTATGATGTTCTTTTTTTAAAAAATGTGAAACATTTGAATATCGACTTTCAATTGTTTTTGTTATTCAATTTAGACAAGAAAGATGGATACTGCGAAAATTCGAGTGATTTTTGAATACGAGTTCCGACGCGGAACTAACGCGGCAGAAACAGCCCGCAATATCAATGCTGCGTTTGGAGAGGGGTCCTACTAATGAACGCACCGTGCGATTTTGGTTTAAACGCTTTCGTGATGGAAATTTCGACTTAAAGAACGAGCAACGAGGAAGACCGCCCACACAGGTGAATAACGATGAATTAAGAGAGATAGTGG
Organism: Yponomeuta evonymella; assembly: GCA_963969515.1. Lineage (NCBI taxonomy): Eukaryota > Metazoa > Arthropoda > Insecta > Lepidoptera > Yponomeutidae > Yponomeuta > Yponomeuta evonymella. Next base: position 53,439 of record OZ018359.1, read on the forward strand.
AAGCCGACCCTAGTCAAACTACCCAGGAATTAGCGGCATGGTTTAACGTTACCTTACCCACAATATTGACTCACTTGCGTCAAATCAATAAAATAAAAAAATACGAAAAATTGGTGCCTCATAATCACTCGAATTTTCGCAGTATCCATCTTTCTTGTCTAAATTGAATAACAAAAACAATTGATAGTCGATATTCAAATGTTTCACATTTTTTAAAAAAAGAACATCATAGAAACCATTTGAAAAAAGTTTCATTCGAAAACCTCAAACCATGAAGATTCTATGTCAATTCAAAGAACCTATTGCAATAAAACGGCATTTTCATACTTTAACCCCTATTATTACTGCACTTGTAGGTACGGTAATGTTTTTAAAGCACTAGTACATATGGTAATAATATGCTGAATTATGAAACTAAAAACGGTGTAATAAGAGTCAATTTACGAGCAACTGTGTTGAAAAATAATTTAAATACCTACCTAGGTACATTACGAAACCGTAAATATAGGGTGATATAGGTACTAGGTAGCTACCTAGCAACATAATATTTAGTTTTTTTATCGACAACAGCCTCTATATTACGCGTACCAAATCCTGAGCGATTCCAATCGTCTAACTGTCAAATTAGTATGGAATTTGACAGTTACGCGATTGGAACCGCTCAGGATTTGGTGCGCGTAATTGAGCCAAAGAGGACTGGTACCGTCCTCTCTCCTCAAAAAATTGCAGCTATTGCCACCCACTTTATAATAGCAGCCGAGCCGCTTCTGAAGAAGCGTCAATAACCAAGTAGTGTCGTTGGTTGTGACTAGATGGCGCTGTTGTCAAACTCATGTCAATATGCGCCCCAGTACCAGAGTTAGAGAAGGCCTAAGCACAATATAAGGAAACACAATATAATAAAGGAAGTGGCCTAGGCGTACATAAGGGACAGCAAATTTCCTGGGGTTACCACAGGGACAAAACAAAAATCCACAACTGATTTATTATTGGCATCAATATGAATTGTTATTGTGTCCATAGTATTGCAAGCAGGTACAGTCGACAGCACATCACCCTTTACATGTTGGTTGCAAAGTCGCACGTAACGTAACTCGGTAGAGTGTACGCATGCAAAGGTTGAAGTGCTGTATGTCGACTATACATAGAGTTTCATTTCAGATAGGAATTATTAGAATTAGTACCTATACTATTTACAAGAGCATATGCTGATAAATGGATTACAAAGAAATAGAAACACAGTTTTTAAGTTTTAACATTGTATTTTCAATGGTTTTAACAAAGGAGTGATCATCGAAATACTTTGAAGCTTAGTTCGAAATTTAGTTACAGAGTGTTAATCTAGATGACGCTACTAGTTATCAAACAAAATTGTCATTTCATCGCGTCTTCATCTTTCTGTTTTAGTTATCAGTTGATGTGGTTACGGTCAAACACGCAGGGTGGCGCTCGCTCGCTCCCATATTTTGCAGTAAACAAACAAGACCAAATATTCCGTCTTGCAGTGTTGCCATCTTAGCATAACTTTTGAGACCGTTTTGATTGCAACAGGCAGCTAGGGCCTGAGACACAGAAAGAACGTGGGGCGAGGGCGCTGAAGACGCGGCGTCTTTCCAATTCACTTTCATACAAAATGTACTGAAAGGACGGTACGAAGCCCACACAGAAGAGACGGGGCGAGAGCATGAACTCTATACCAACCACAGAACTGTGTTCTGAGATACCAAACCAACCAACCAACACAGCGTCTTTTCCGCCCCCTCCTCGCTCTGCGTCGTTTTTGTGTGGCCAGGGCCTGAGCACTTCTTTTAAAATGCGTTTACGTGTAAATAAATTACGAAAAATTATGCTCATAGTAATAATAATTCCATCAAAAACATAACTTGCAAAAAAAAACCGGCCAAGTGCGAGTCAGACTCGCGTACGAAGGGTTCCGTACCATTATCTATACCACATTTATTTTATTTATTTATTTATTTAATACGGAGATGTTACAGAAACATGCCACTTATTCTAAACTTAGATGATAAAAATATGTACTAGGCATGCATCCAAAAACATATCTCACTAAGAACTTTATTATGAGTAAGTTTAAGGTGAGGGCGTGTATTGAGTAATTCATGAAGAGTACATGAATTATTTTACAGCAATAATATGTGACATAACTTATAAAAACTAAATTAAAACTTAATGAACGTTCATGTGGGGTCCTGAAGTGACACAGAGATAAAGAAAAAACGGCAAAAAATCACGTTTGTTGTATGGGAGCCCCCCGTAAATATTTATTTTATTTTAATTTCATTATTTATTTCTGAAGCGAATATTGAACTATTACTACTACTACTACAGTATTTTTTCCTTCCCGGTACCTTTTACTTCTTGAATTGGTGTCTCATGAGGTTTTCTTATTTTTGTAGGTAGTCTTCCTCTTTTTATTTTCCGGTACTTGTTTTGTTACTTCTTGAGCTTCAGCTACATACAGTTTTTCTCAAACAAAGCCCAGTCCCTGTCTCTATGGGTTGATGTCTCGGAGGCTTTGATATATTATTCATATCGGTACACTGATTCATTCACTGTACATTACATTATTGTAGTTATATTTACACGTGCGTTTTTGTTTAATTTTATATTCCCAGGACTTTTAAAGCCTTAATAAGTTCTATCTAGTAAAGTACCCGAAACCGGCGTGCGTGCATGCAACGACTAATGAATGTTGAAGAAGCCAAAGTGATCTGTCAGGATCGTGGCAAGTGGCAGTTCCTGGTCTCTGCCTACCCCTCTGGGATACAGCCGTGAGTCTATGTATGTATGTACCTATGTAAGTTCTAACTAAAACGCTGACTAGCTCTTTTGTTCTAATATGTTACAAAATTAGGAACACAATAATACGCTGAGAGCAAGGGATCTGCTCGATTAGATTAGATTAGAACACTTTATTGTTAAAACCAGGAAACAAAAACATATAAAAAAAGGCTTACATTGGATTGTCAAGAGCCTCAAGCCAAGCAGTGATGATGCACGAGCTAGATTCTGTCCCTCTACTCTCGACGCTATTGTGTTCAAATTGCGTCACAGTTAATCGCAATAAGTGAGAAACAACGACTTATGACTTAGTAAACGTGTTACTGGTAAGAAATAGCAATTCAATTCAATTCAATTCAAATATTTTTATTCATTGTAAAAACAGAATGTTTACTTAATGAACGTCAAAGTTGTTAGTTTCACAATTAATGGATTATGTGGAGAAGAAGCTAACAAAGAAACTCCACATTTATTCTTTTCAAAACACGTTTTAACTTAATTAACAGAGTTTTCAACTTAAAATATTAGTCTGAATGTGTTGAACACTTGTCACAATCGTCCTTTAAATAATATTAATCTACTGTTTAATGCCAAACATCTTTGTCTTCTAAATAATCCTTGATGTTATAGTAAGCCTTTTTGCACAGAATGTGCTTAACACATTTTTTAAATCGCGTTGGAGGTAACTCTAATATATCTTGAGGAATTTTGTTGTAGAACCTTATACAGTGCCCCATAAAGGATGTGTTAACTTTTGCAAGTCTAAATAGTGGAAATGACAATTTATGTTTATTTCTAGTATTAACATTATGGCTTTCTAGTATTAACAGCATTAAGCTTATGGAAACTTCAGAGCGCATCGGAAACTGAAAGCATATTTGGCTAAATTAATAAATAATTCACTCAATTGTTTTGCAAGTTCGCTAAATTAGCGCCGAGAGTAGGGGCTGAATACACTTCATGACTTCATGTATTTTCAATCTACGAACATTGACATAACCATCGAGACCGCATGATGCGCTGACATGCACGTCGCATTTTCGATTTTGAGTAAAGCTGGCTTGGTACCGAAAAATTAACACCTTAATACCAATGAATTACTGACCAATTAATTTACTTCAAATTTACATTATAGGTACAGATGCGACATATTTACATTTGAAACGATCGTCTGGATTTGTGTAAGTATTTGGCAAACAAACCATGAGTGGCAAAGTACCTACGGTAGTCAATAGGATGTAATAGAAAAAAGATGTTTTACTCCGACTCACAGCTCTTGCATCTGAGTATAACTGACCAGAACAGTGGCAAACAAAGTTAGAAATATCTAGTTTAATATTACGACGGAAAGTTTGATTGTAACTAATTGTTGAGCAGCTGTTACATAGTTTTAAAGTCAATTTGTTGAGAAGTAATACAGATCAGGTAATACACTAACCCGGCATCCGGACATCAGCATGTACGAGATTAGAATGGCTCTCAAACAGCTTATGAACAACAAGGCACCGGGTGATGACGGAATTACAGCTGAGCTATTGAAAACTGGAGGAAATCCGGATCTTGGGGTCTCCAAAAGCTATTTCATTCCGTCATTCTCGAAGGCATAACGCCAGAGGCATGGAAAAGAAGTGTGGTGATACTTTTCTTTAAAAAAGATGATAAAACTCTATTAAAGAATTATAGACTTATCTCACTTCTGAACCATATCTATAAGCTGTTCTCAAGAGTCTTTACGAATCGTCTCGCATGCAAGCTCGATGACTTCTAGCCCCTCGAACAAGCCGGTTTCCGAAAAAGGCTTTAGTACGTTGGACCACATACATACGCTGCGGCAGATTATACAGAAGTCCAAGGAGTATAATCTACCACTATGCTTAGCGTTTTTGGACTACGAAAAAGCCTTCGATTCGATCGAGATATGGGCGGTACTTGAATCTCTCCAGCGGCGCCAAATCGACTATCGCTACATCGAAGTGCTGAAGTGTTTGTACAAAAACCTTACAATGTCAGTCCGACTAAAGGATTAGAATAGAATAGTGAGACAGGGAGATGTATTATCTCCGAAACTGTTTACAACTGCCCATGAAGATGTATTCAAACTTCTGGACTGGGAAGGATCTGGCATCAACATAAATGACGAGTAGATCACTCACCTTCGATTCGTCGATGACATAGTGATTATGGCTGAGATCCTGGAGATTTGAGTTCAATGTTCAATGACCTGAACAGAGCTTCTAACAGAGTGGGTCTTAAAATGAACATGGACAAGACTAAGACAATGTCGAACTCCCATGTAGCACCCACTTCTATCCACGTTAGCGGCTCTGAACTCGAAGTTGTCGACCACTATGTATACCTGGGACAAACAGTCCAGTTAGGTAAGTCCAATTTCGAGAAAGAGGTCACTCGTCGGATCCAATTCAGGTCCAAAATACCTCAGTGTCTCAAGACAAGGTGCATGTATGTAATCAATATGTGTTGCCAGTGATGACTTATGGATGTGAGACCTGGTCGCTGACTATGGGCCTCATAGAAAGGCTCAAGGTCGCCCAACGAGCAATGGAGAGAGCTATGTTAGGAGTTTCACTGCGTGATCGAATCAGGAATGAGGAGATCCGCTGAAGAACCCGAGTTACTGATATAAATTCAATTCAATTCATTTATTTCCATAAATTACAGTAATCATACATCTTATAATTTCTTATAATTATGTATTTAAAAATACTGAGACATCAGCGAACATAGTTATTTTATTATTTACTATTTCTGGAAGATGATTTATATATAAAATAGAGCCAAACGGTGTAGCCCGGGACGATGGCAAGAGACCAGATGGGATGTCGTTGATCCCATGGAAAAATGGAAAAACCCTAGTGTGGGACGCAACATGCGCGGACACTTTAGCACCGTCCCACATCCAGGCCACCTCCACAAGAGCCGGCGCTGCGGCATCAAGTGCAGAAGGCATCAAGCGGCGCAAGTACGGGACTCTAACACAGAGTATAGAATAGAAAATCTTTATTTGGTTCTCATACAGTTTTTAGATACAGTGGAAATTAATATAGCTTAAAATTAATATAGCAGTACCAAAAAGGTTTCCGCTCAGCTTAATGCCGTAGCAGAGAGAGATACGGCGCTGATTTTCAGCGGATGCCTGAAAACTTATGACTAAAACTTAAACTAACTAAAAATCAACTAAAACACCTATCGGTCCCACTTACAATATAGACTTGCAGCATTTTGAGAAGGCCAACTTGGTTGATGACGTATTTGTGCCGTTTGGTGTCGAGACACTAGGACCATGGGGGCCCGAGGCGCGACTGCTCTTCAAAGAACTATCGTCGCGCCTCATCGACACGACCAGGGACCCCAGGGCTGGCTATTACCTCGGGCAGAGGATAAGTCTCGCTATCCAACGAGGTAACGTAGCCAGCCTACTGGGTACCCTTCCCAGAGGCGGCGATCTGGGCGCAGTTTTCTATATTTAATTATTTTTAATGATATTGTTTGTAAATGTAAATAGTTATTAAATAAATATCATGTTTAAAAGAAAAAAAAAAAATGATTCATATTTTAAATAAATATAATAACAGTGGGCCTAAAATGCTGCGTAATCTGGCGTACCACAAGTCCGTATTTGGAGACTCGAGATGAGAAATAATTTTTGAACCGTTATCAATATTTGGTAAAATAACACTCTGCGTACGACCTGTTAAGTACCTAGGTACGATTTCAACCAATCCAGACTCAAACCTCTGATACCATATCGCTCAAGTATGACTGCCAGTATTTTATGGTCTACGTGGTCGAATGCCTTGGATAGGGCCAACAACACTGTCACTACATTTGACTTTTAATTTAGCGAATCAGCTACGAAATCAGTCATGTCCATAGATAAGAGTGTAGGTATACGAAGGAGCGAGAAAATTACTTTAAAATTAATAAACTGTCTTACATGCCTAATAAAAAAAAACAATGCCAGTACGGCGGCATCTAGCCGGAATTTCGATTTCCCACGACCTTTAGTAATCAAAAATGTTACCCAACAAGTGGTCATGACAAAGATGGCGTCTATTGTTGACATACCTTGCTGAAACCCAAATTGTTGTTTGGACAATATACAGACTGTATTTTTTATAAAAAGACCTTTGCCGCTTCTTAAAGAATTTTTCAAAGATTTTTGAAAGAGTAGGTAACAGTGCGATTGGGTCGATACATCGAAGGCGCTGTCACCTTTGTGTAGTGGTACAGTGTAGGCTTTTTTAAATCTTTGTGGAAATATTCCTGTACTAATTGATAGATTAATTATAATGTGAACCAAAACATCAGCAATAGTCACGATCACCTTCTTTATAATGAAAATTGGCAGACCATCATACCCAATTGACTTCTTGTTATTTAAACGTAAGACGATTTGGAACCATCTGAAAGACCCTTGAAGTTTTCAAACTGTAGTGTATTTTTAAGTTTCCCTTACATACAGCTCGAAGAATTGCTCAGTTGAAGTGGCAGTGGGCGGGGCACATAGCTCGAAAAACTGATGGCCGTTGGGGAGCAAAATTTTTGACCTGGCGACCGCGGACCGGATGACGCAGTGTAGGAAGGCCCCCCGACAGATGGTCTGACGACCTGACGGTCTTGAGGAGCCACCGGATGCGGGCGGCACAAGACCGGGAAGCTTGGAAAACCATGAGGGAGGCTTATGTCCTGCAGCGAGCGTCGAGTGGCTGACGATGATGATGTGTATTGTATTGTATTGTGTTGTGTTGTATTGTACTGTCGTTGGTTTCCTTAATGATTGTAAAATTAATGTTTAAGGAAAAAACTGGTAGGTTTATTTTGTGAGAAAGCAACACAAAGTTTTTTCTTTGTTTAGAAATGTCAGTATTTACATATAGGTAATAAAACTTTTTTTTCGAATAATGCTTGTGCGCTCAAAAAAAATTAGGAGCTATCAAGAATGTAGCTAGAAATATATAGCCCAGTCGAATTAGGATTTGACCCAGAAAAAATTATACAATTAGTCCAGTCATTATATCCAAAAAACCGACCCTACCCGTGAAGGGCCGTGAATAATCAGTTCTTGGATTTTTTTTTCGTAGGTCCCTCGGGGGGGGTCACTGGGAGTGTAAATTCAAAAAGTAGACTGAATCAGGCACCTGCGTATATTCGAATTTTTTTTTTTTTAAAAACTGTTTTTCTTGAATAGTTCGGCCATTTTCGATTTTACAGTAAAATCGTAAGGACAAAAATTTTAGGAAATTTGATTCTCTACAACTGTAGCTATCACGGTTCATGATATACAGCCCGTTGACAGACAGACGAACAGCGGATTCCAAGTAATAGGGTCCCTTACCCTTTGGGTACGGAACAATAAAAAACAAAAGTGATAATACAAAAATAAGTGAGTCCTTTCCTCCTCATTGTATTTAAATAGTAGACATGCGTAACATTGTATAAAATTTACTTATAGGCGGCAGCAGAGTCAAATTGTGTGACAAATAGTTTTGTGTCATAAAGTTAATTATTGGATATGAGCAGAGACCGCGACCGCGGTCGTTGACCCTGCGCCATCCCGCCATCCCGCCATCCGCCCGGCGCCCGCGGGAACGCTGCCACTGGGATGACATCAATTAGGCTTCTGCATTGCATGCAACTTGTACCTACTTCGTTTTCTTGTAGCATCTGTAAGGAGGCCACGTACCACGTAGTTAGATAGAGTATGTACAATTTGGTACAGTGAGTGGAGTGTCCCAAGTATATCCATCAATCGCATCATCAAGTGGTAACGTAAACAGCGCGAGATCTAATCTAGCGCTGGTGATAGTTCGCGCCAATTTTTGACAGTTGGTTTCCGACAGAACGCGCGCATCGACGTTCGCGCGCTCCATCCCCGGATCAAAAATTGTTTATTATTTACGATGTAAAGTTGCAATGCAGTGTTTTGAAACGAAATTATTTATGTACCTTAGATAGGTACCTAGTGACCTAAGTCAGTGATAGGGTTAATTTACGAGTGACATCGTTTTACGGAACTAGGCCGTTGTGTTCGTGATTAGATAAAATAAATCGATGTTAATTTGTTTGTTTATATTTGCAGCGTGCCGTTACTTTGTTATTCACGTAGAATAGTATCCTAATAAATTGCTAACATATTTATTACCTATGAGACCTTGGCTTGAGTTATAAGAAAAACACAGATCACATACAAAATAACTGATATCGGTTCTAATAAATAAATGTTAGCCATCACTTAATGAATGAACTCATTTTTTCATTAAAATATAATTTGTTATTTAAATTAGACTACTGTGCCGAATTATACTCGAGTATAAAATGAATGGTGATTTGAGTGTGTAATAAATATTCCTGTGGCAAGCAAGACTGGCAAGCTGGCTGTGATTCTGTGAGAGTTGAGGCTCGTACTCGTGTTTAGAGATGGGTAATGGCCCAGGTTATAAACCACTGGTGAGTTATAATCCAGTTTTGACCCAGTTATGCACCCGTTATAACCCATTATGGCGGTTCATAATGATTTCGTTCAATAGTAATACGGAATACGTCGAATAATGTGCACGGCGTTGTAGTTGTAAGCTGCATGTATCGTTATGAAATTATGCACGCAAAAATATACAGGAAATTCTCCATACAATACAATATTAGGTTGGGATTTCACTTCGATGTTTAGTTTTTATCTCTTGCGCTCGCATTGTACTAAGGGACAGTGTCCTAAATGGAGTTTAAGTCGAGATTTTGACAGTTCGTGCATTATCTGTCAAATGCTTGACTTAAACTCTAGTTTGTAAGATCTGCAAGTGGCCCTAAGTACCTAAGTACATTTAAACCTAAGCATTGCAGGCAATGCATCTCATAAAGTATATCAAGCAAGCCACACTTTTATGATCCTTTGCGCCGGAAATCCCCGGGCGTGAGCGAGTGGGACAACGACATCGTCAATCTCGCTCGCACTTGCGCAGCACTCACTCCAGTACTTTGTTGCTTAGAATGCGCACGAGCGATTTTTCGTATAATTTCGTGTTTTTTTTATCGAACCGGCATTGTTTATTGTTACTGTGATCACTGTTTACCTGAATGACCTTGGCCTGAATGCTGACTGAACTTCCAACGCGATATTTTATGCACTTTTTCATTGTGTAAAGGATTTAGTCACTCACTGCAGTTCCTGATGAAGTGATTATGCCCGCCTGTGTTGAATGCACTTGGCGTTTTACTTAAATATTTCTGGATTATTTAGAAAGTATAGATGCAGAATCATTATTAGGACTACATTATCTGAAAATATTTCACGGGCACTTAGTGCAGCGTGTCACTTAGTCCAAATCTTACAACATGTTACTTAGGTTAAATCTTCCATTTTTAGGGTTCCGCACTCCGACAAGGAACCCTTATAGTTTCGCCATGTCCGCCTGTCTGTCTGTCTGTCTGTCCGTCCGTCCGCGGCCTAGCGCAAAGACCGGTGGTACTAAAAAGCTGTAATTTGGTATGTGTATACATATTTATTACGCCGACAAAGTTAAATAATAAAATGTCAGAAAGTTTTTTTTAGTGTACCTCCCCTAACATGAAAAGGGGGGGGGGGGCGTTTTTTTCTTCTCTACCCCACCGTGTGGGGAATCGTTGGATAGCTATTTTAAAAACATTGGGAGTTTACTAAGATCATTTTACAATTGAGGCATCCATTTTCGAAATATTTAGCTAGTACCTGTGTCCCCCCCCTCTACAATCTAAACCTTTGCATTTAAAAATCTAAAAAAAATCACGATAGTAGCAAATATAATAAATTTAAAAGAAAAATTATCACAGCTGACTAGGCTTTACAGGTTAATGGTCGATTACATTAATGGGATTAGTAAAAAAGCCTCCTATTTTGTTTGATAGCTGAATTTTGTAATCACAAAATCATCAAACAAAATCATGTTAGGTAATAGGTTATGTAATAACTAGATGTCTGTGGAACCCTAAGCTACGCGTGGCCCGACACGCTTTTATTTGTACTTTTATTCATAGAAAACATAGTATTTTGAAAGTGTATGCAGTTCATTAAAACTTTAAAATACTTCAGTGGTGCAAAAATAAATCACTATGGCACTATAATGTCAAGCAAAACTTCCGATTACCCAAAGCGTATTTGTTTAGTTGTAATTTGTTCTTGTTAAATCGTATCGCTCCTGTCTTTCATTTTGACCCACCAAAAAAGTAGTTAATGGGATAAAACTGGTCGATAACGTTATAACCCGGATTAAAACTGGATTATAACTACTGGGTTATAATCCACTACCCATCTCTACTCGTGTTCCACTTCCACCCACAGATAGAGATCCACTCACTCCACCTGTCAGCTGTCACACGCGGTCGCGGTCGGTGGGCGGCGCGGCACCACACGTAGGTAGCGCATCTGGCGCATCCGCGCACCGTCGCCGAAACATACTAAGCAAAACAGCGGCAAATTGTCTAATTTACTCCACTTTATTTTGCAATTATCTATTCACCTAATTAGGTATACATACACTATCAGCAACGGCTATTTAGCTAGGTATTTATAGATCTAAAGCAGCATCTCTACATCATATGTACAACTTAAAAAATCAATAGAGTCTGGAAAGACTCAAGTTTGGAGTGTTTTTGTCTATTTTTTCTCCAAAATTATCTAGATTTTGAAGCACAATACAATACAAAATGCAAAAAACTTTAGTGTCATAAAGATGTACATAGATAATGCCTGGTCCCCAAACTAGAATACTCTGTATACAGTGAGCTACCTAGTTGTTCGAAGTCGATGAATTTTGAAGAACGAAAAAAAGCTCAGGTATTTGTTTACTCTTAACACACAACTTAAGTTAGGTGTTACCTTATGTGATACTAATAGTTTAGGAGATATAGTAAGGAAATGTAAAGCGGTAGTGACAAAATTATTGCGGTAGTGACTACAAATTTTCTAAAGGTAACATAAGTTTTTAATATGGAATTATCGCTTTGAGACAGGGCTTAAGATAAAGATTTTTGGAAAATCAACGAAATTATAGTAGAATAAATTAAGATGAGAATAAGGTTTTCTAATCGTTATACCTAACCTAACATTTTGGCAATTGAATTAGCATTTGATCCGAACAAAATGAATACGTAAGCGGCGGGGGGTCAAAGGTAAGTCACTGGCAGTCTAAATTTTGTTTGTGACGTCCTTTCCTGGTTACCATAGCACAGGGTATCCTAGTTTGGGACCAGGTCAAGTGATTATATTGTGTGGAAGTTATAACAATGGTATAAAAATGGTAATAACAAGAGTAGGTAAGAATTTAATTTCCTACAATTTTTGTTCTCATCAATATTTTCCTATTTATATCACAAAAGAGGAGGTAATTATTTTTTTATTAACAACTCGTTTATTTTCAATTTTACATGAAAAATCGTTCTAAGCAAAGTGGTTTAAAATTAAATTTTCTACTAATTTGGTTCTTATCTTCTTTTTGTCTTGTGCCTTGTTGGTATAATAAATGTATTTCTTCTTCTTATACATTTTTTCGTCAGATCTTTAGTCATATTTTCGGATTATACCCGAAAAGAGGTGGGGTTAAAATCTGATCATTGCATTACCACGTTTATTGTTAATATTACGCGAAGCGTGGTTATAAACAACGTAGTTTCAATTGAAACTTGTTAAAAATTTGGTTCTTATAAATTTTTTGGTAGGATCGATATTTTTCGATTTTTACCCGAAAAGAGGTGGGTAAAATCTTATCATTGCATTTACGTTTTTTTCAATCATATACGAAAAATGTTACAACCAAAGCTATTTGAAATTAAATTTCTTACAATTTTGGTCGCCCTAAAATAATAACCAAACTTGCAGAAAATTGAATGTTTTAACAACTTGGTCTATAACAATTTTTCATGTCAAATTAAAAATAAACGAGTTGTTAATCAAACAAAAATTGACCTCCTCTTTTGGGGTATAAATCGAAAAATATCGAGCCTAGGAAAAAAACCGGCCAAGTGCGAGTCGGACTCGCGCACGACGGGTTCAGTACCATTATCTATACAACATTAGACAAAGATCGAATTTGAGAACAGCGCCATCTATAGAAACCAACAAGAAGCATCTATCATTGTGCTGTGAAGGTTATATAGATAGATGGCCGCTAGATGGCGAGCGCTTTAGACAACGTTTGTTGTATGGGAGCCCCCTTGAATATTTATTTTATTCTGTTGTTAGTATTTGTTGCTATAGGGGCAACAGAAATACATCATCTGTGAAAATTATGACCCCCCTCCCCTTGACCATTCCGACGAATTCCGATAGAAAATGGCTACTTAAAATTTTGTCCGGGTCAAATCCTAATTCGACTAAGCTAACTGTTAGGTTTTACGATAACGATTAGAAAACCTTATTCTCATCTTAATTTATTCTACTATATATTATTTATTACATTACTATAAATTTAATCTTTCGTTTCTTTTCCAAAAATCTTTATCGTAAGCCCTGTCTCAAAGCGATAATTCCATATTAAAAACTTATGTTACCTTTAGAAAATTTGTAGTCACTACCGCAACCATTTTGTCATTACCGCTTTACATTTCTTTAAATATCTCCTAAACTATTAACCTTATGTGATATAAGGTTACACCTAACTAAAGTTGCTTATTATGACCGTAGAAATCCATTTTAGGCAAGAGTAAATAAATACCTGAGCTTATTTTTCATTCTTCAAAATTAATTGATTTCCAAGAACTAGCCAACTGCCATTTGCCACGATCCTGACAGATCACTTTGGCTTAACTCATTTTTTGACATTAATTCATTTTCATTTTGTGTGTTATTTTGAATAAAAACACTTTGATTTGATTATCTTTATGTATTTTTTATTGCATCCAAAAGGATAGGATAGTTTAGTCGAGTGCAATTAGTGCAACTTGTTTGAGACAAAAATGCGAAACGCACGAGAACTTGACCGACTTGCGTGATCAACTATGAAGTATTCGGAATTACCGTCATACGGCACGGCCAATCTAAAACCATCCTCTCTTTGGTGAACAAGTTTTACAAGACGTTTGACGCCTTCTTACAGTTTGGGCTCTAGCTACTTCGTGAACGAACATAATACATGATGTAGGTCCTAGGCCTAGTCAGGCATTATGCATGTTTGATCATGTGTGACATGTGACGAGTGGCAACCAGTGAAACTCGCTAGGAGTCACTCGTTGAGTCGATTGATAGAGTATTCTGAACTGTAATAACTAAGCGTTGTAACTGCCCTGTCGAAAACTGACATGTCACGTCACGTCAAATTGTGTGCCATCGATGGTCAATATCCAGAATACAACCATGAAAAGACAATATGTATTGCTGGTGGTTTAATGTCAGCAGTATGTTGTATTGGAAATGTCAGTTAAAGATAGATCCGTTCGCGCTGGGCTTACTCAACCTAGCTGCATTTAACGGGCTGTGTATTTGCTGTAATGCCTTGCAATAACATATTTCTTGTGCACAGGAATAAAAACTCCCATAGTTATATAAAAACCACTGTAGTTACTCGCAAACGACTTAAAGTTTCCACTCGCGAGAAAGTTTAGTGTAAATCTATACTCACTGGATTGGAGTGGCATTGCTTTTATAACATAGAAATCATATAAAAACTAGGAAAAACTTAAAAATACAACAATAAAAATATTAGTTTCGCGGTTTTCGGCGTCACAAAATATGCGAAAGATAAAGTTACTCTAATAACATATACTAAAACTTATTAGATTTCGTTTTGTCATTGAATTCTGGACGTTTTATTATAAGGGTGTACCTACATGCATCAAAACATTATTTTACGAGATAGGTAACTCAAATATTGATAAACGCTTGATACATATAAGGCGTTACGTTAGGGAGTGACGTCATAGTCTAAGGTCGATTTGTTTGGCGCGTTTTAGTGCCGCGTGACTATATTGACTTTCCGACTGGTTATATTACAAAAAGTATTTTCTCAAACATGCTTGGAAATTTGAGCATTATTTCGACAACCTTCTTCGAGATAAATCGAAATTGCTGTACTGGCCAATTACACGCGAGCAGCGCAGCGGCCGGAAAAAGTTCTATGAAAATTCATAACTGTCGTGTTTTGCGGCCAAATAAATTACATACTAAACTCACATCTGTCGTGTTATTTAAAAATGGAACGATCTTTTACTCTGAACAATGACAACCAAGGAGGTAACGTATCAGAGGTTTTATTTAAATTTCGAAATGCAGTTTCGATTTATCTCGAAGAAGGTTGTCGAAATAATGCTCAAATTTCCAAGCATGTTTGAGAAAAAAATTTCTAGTGCAAGTTCTCCATTGCTTATTAGACTTATTTATTTTCATAAATGAAGTTTATTTGCTGCGGCGGCGTGTTCTGCAATTGCGAATTTTAAGAAGAGATATTAACTCAACGGCAGTAAATTAGTGACCCAATGTGTGTGACCCGCTGCAGTATGTAGGTAACACAATCCGATTGCATCGTCCGCTTGCTGGTCGCGAGTTACGACTCTTGCGAAGTTGCGTGCGACATATAGGTACCTAGAACTAAACCCTTGCTAAATGTTGAGTGGGTTACGCCATCGGTAACTCAACCTTCTCGTATTGAATACAGTGAAGCTCAACATCTCGATGCATGCAGCCAAGAAATCAGGTAACCCTCTGTTCAGTGTTCAGGCGTGATCCTCACCAAAAGGAAGTACGCTTCCAAATACTCACGGTATCACGATGTGTTCTGAGGTATCACGGCTAGATCATATTCTTAATTAAAGAAACAATGTCATAACAAAATGTTCAGAATTACGCAGCTAAGAAACAAACTACGTGCTCTGTGCAGGAAGTCACGTTGTATTCTTATCAGCTATGTGTGCATTCTAAGTAGGAAACTACAGGCAGCAACATGGGGCTTATCATTGGTAGACGGTGGCTGCTGAAAGACGTTTTTCAATCGCTTTAAACTTCCTCTAGGAACATAGCAGGCTTTTGAAATGGTTTTATAAATTTCGCAGCCACATCGGGCGCATCGTCGATACGCCGCTTTAAAAGTTTTAGTTTCAAAATGGCGTCACAAATTAATATTAAAATGAAAAAATTGTAAACGTTGATAACATTCGTGAAAATAGTGAGTTCAATACACATGTAACATGGACACAACGACGCGACATGTAAAGAGCGCCCCGGCCGGCGGCCGGCGGCCGGCGGCCGGCGGCCGGCACGGCATCGTTTTTCGAGACAGTGTTTATTTGGCGTCGTCGTAGTAAACTTACGTGCACCCAGCCATAGCCTTTTAAACGTTTATAGTGAACAGTTTGGAAATATGAAAAAGCCTTGGACAAAAGAGGTTATTTCGCACATCAAAATGGGTACAGTGGCCATAGATTCTGGTGTTCGTCGGATACCCGAGCATTACCTATTATTGGGGTACAAAGTATGATTTAATGAATATTGGTAACGAAGATTATTATTTTGAAGAAAACATCTACTGACAATCCTACCGTTTGTGTGCGTCCCATATAACAATATTAGATACTTAACAATAAGACATGTTTATTTTTATATTTTTACTTACATAAATATTTTTTGGGTGTTTTATTTATAATTTATAGTCAGCCTACATGGCTTCTTGCTGACAATGAAGCTAAATGTTGAACGCCGCTTTGTAAAACGCATCGCCACCATAATCCGGCTGAACGTGAAGTAGCCCGATTACATTATAGCGACGTTTTTCAATCCGGCGCGCATACTTGTCATACGGCTTGTTATAACGTTTACGATATGGCTGCGACATAAGTATAATTTAACTACCTACTTGACTTCATTTGCCACGCACAGCGTAGGTGCGAGTATGGATTAAATTGTGGTATCTTCAAATATCACTGACTGTATGATACCATTATCTAAAAGCTTATCGTACCAAAATTCCAATGCAATGAACTTGTAAAAAACTAACTGAGAATTAAAACTCCGATGGAAAGAACGGGTATCAGCTCCGTTCTGAAGATGTACTTATTTATTAACTAAATAACACTATTTATTAAAATAATAACAAATATTAGTACCTTACCGCATATTATCCCGTTACCACATAAAGCCATGTTACAACGTGTACTGCATCACCTAGATGCCTAGATATATAATATGATGCCGGCGCGGCGCGGGCGCCGCGCGCCGGGCTGCTTCAAGGTGAGCGGGTGCACCACCGGGCCGCACTGCAAACAAAACCACCTGAAGTTAATCCGCGCTTGCGGATGATCGCGGAATGCAATGAAACCTATCGCTATGTTAACTGGCCAGGTAACCCGTCTGCTCGTAAGAGGTCTAGGAATTTATGGAAAAGTACAATCCAAACTTTGGTTTCTTTATATTTATAGGTTTATTCTGGTGTAATTGTGATTATAAGCGATTTCAAAGTTTCGAGACGAACGCATATACGAACAGTCCGTGTGGTTGCGTTGAATGTTCAAGTGGCTGTGCATTAGGCCATCGGTGCCGGCCAAGTGTTATGTGTGACCTGTGACCTGTGACTGTGACAGTTTCCGCTCCTCGCCGGAGATGGCGCGCTCGCCGCTCGAGCAACGCAAAGTGACGTGGCTCGTGGACGTTGGCGAAGCACCAGCATATACCTTCGCGCCCTACGAGAAGCATGTCAGCAACAGCAAATGTACGTTATCATTTTCTTCGGAAACAAGTTTCTTGTAACTTTCAAGGCTGGAAAACGAGATAAAATCGTTTTTATAACAAAAATAAGAGAACTAATGTGTTCAAAGCATTGGTAAGTTAGTGCCCGTAGATAACTTGAACAAAATCCGCGTAGTCGAGATGAGATTGCGACGGGCACGTGACTACGTGAGACCATTTCATTAATAATTAGCAGTGCCTGCGACTCCGCTCGCGTGGTCAACGGATTAATCTATGTCCACCCTGAAAGTCAATTCTACAAGTAGATGTTTTTAGATTTATTTGTTAACTTAACTAAAGTCCGAAGAATTCTACAACGCATCGTGCACACCCCGCCAACGAGCCAATGTGAAGTCAAAGTAATTTGATCAAGTTATTTGTCGGGCATCTCTTACTCATGTTACGGCGTGTGCTAAAGAGTCCTAACAGTTACGGGTCCATTGCGTGCTAATAATTTTGATATTCTAATAAACAAATTAATGCTGCACGCGCACCATTCTCAATATAGGTAACCTTAAACTTTATTACGTATCTACGCACACGAACATGAAAGTGCGTAAGGCCTCTATAGCCAAGCCCTTCAAATTAATTCAATCTACATATCTTGCACATTTTTAGGGTTTCGTAGTCAACAAGGAACCCTTATAGTTTCGCAATGTCCGTCCGTCTGTCTGTCCGTCTGTCTGTCCGTCTGTCCGTCCGTCTGTCTGTCCGCGGGTTAGCACAGAAACTACAAGTAGGTACTAGAATGCTGAAATTTGGCACACGTATGAACAACGCCGACAAGACGGTAGATCCTAAACTACACTACACTACACGTAAGTTAGCGATGCAATTTTTCTTTCTTGCCTAGTGTGGAGTACCGTTGGATTGGTCGTTTAAAAATATTGTGAGTGTAGAAAGACAATTTTTCGAATTAGGGATCCGTTTGCGAAATATTCTCCCTCCCCCTCTCTCCCGGTTTAACGGTTGACTGTAGAAACGTGAAAAAAATCAGGGCAGTAGCACATAATATAATGAATTTAAAAGGAAAACTATCACGGCTTTAAAAGTTAAATTTTCCTTTTATAAGCGACCAACTTATAAAAGGAAAATTTCGTACAAAGTTAATTGACGTAGTTAGTACTGCAAAAGGCAGGTAATAAGCCCGCCCGACACGCAATTGGCTGGTTTCTTCTTGGGTGTTTCTCCCCGGCGCGGCGCCGCGCGTACACGGCGGTATTTTTTCTCGCAAAATGACCACTTAGCCTGCTTGAAGGCGCTAGGCGGAGAAAGAAGGTCGAAACTGTTTGTCTGAAATACTGGGATACGGGGGCCCCCTTGTCCTGACGAGAGTTCCTACAAAGCCGGGCACCAACGCGGTGGCGGGGGCGGGGGCGGTCATATACTGCAGTAGTATTTGTATGATGTATTTACACCAACAAGTCGTTCTGACTGCTACCGTAGCAGTCATTTGTTTCGTGCTGCCAGAGCTTTACTTTCCATGCCGTTTTATGGCACTTTTGAGGTCTCTTTGTAACGTAACTTAATACAAATCTGAATCTTAAGAATTAAAATTCTAGAGATGTTAACGACTGAAAATTAATGCATAAAGAAAATAAATAAGGTACCGCAGGTTGGGAATATGAACAACATACGTCTTTATATTCTTTTTGTTGCACTAACCCGTGCTGAGGACAATTTATTTTAAACCTGTTTAGAGGTTAAAAATTCCACCCATGCCGGGACTTGAACCCGTGACCTCTGGCTCACCGTGCCAGCGCTCTCCCAACTGAGCTAATGAGCAAGTGCAAGCATCGATGAAATTTCGAGCCTCTTTACAAACTTCTCTGTATTACGTACAGGCAGCGACATCTGACCGAAGCGATTTACATCACTTGCAGCCTCGAGTAACCCACTTTGCAGTTAGGTTTTTACATCGGAATGATATCGGATTCAAGTCCCGGCATGGGTGGAATTTTTAGCCTCTAAAAATAGTCTTTTAAATTTGTAGTCGGTGCCCAGTTTCAAGACCAGCACATATGTTTTGGGCACCGGCTCCAAATTATACTTCTACAATATCTACATGTATAAATACATCTAATAATTTAAATTATTTCTAACTTTTTACTGCTGTAGTGTTTCGAAGTCGGTTTTTATTTTTTATTTAGAATTTTTTATTTTTCAATTTTTAGTGGGGAAGCAGGAAAAAAAATAAGTCCCTTATATAACCATAATTTACCCTACTTAATTCGTTGCTTTAAAATTTTATGTTCTTTTCCATCTCCGAAAGTCTTCACCAGAACATCACCAAATTAACTTGGGACTACTTTTACGCTATTTTATAAAACATTGGCTTATTTACTGCTGTCCATTGAAGAGTTCCGTTCTCCATCGCTGAAAGTCTCCATCAGATCTGGAAGTCTCCACCAAATTAAAATGTGACCAATAGGACGTTATACCTGTTCAAACAAAAAAAGAATTGTCGAAATCGGTTAAGATTTGACGGAGTTATGGAGGAACATAGCAAAATATATGTCGAATTGATAACCTCCTCCTTTTTTGAAGTCGGTTAAAAATAGTGATAATTTAGGTATTTAATAAAGTTTCATCTATCTATCAATCTGTCTGTTGGAGTGCCAAAATGTGAGTTTTTTTTTTGGAGTAGTTGGTTTTTTATTTTATCCAAGTATATATTTTTTGTGGCAACACTGGTGATGCTCTTGCGCATGTGTGGGCGTGCGTGTGTCAAGTTAGCTGTCAAAGCGCTGCGTTTGTGAGTGTGGTAGTGTTCGACTTCGACGCCTGTCCGTGTTCGCAACTTATGTTTTTTTCAAGATCTTCTCTGTTTCTGGTCGATCCGCGTGTTTTGTAATCGTGAAAGTCGCGGTCCAGTGTCCGAATTGCCTGCGAGAGCATATCGGCTGCGCTCGTGCAGGTGTCGCCCGCGTGTGTGTGATTACAAAAGTTGGTAACCAAGTTTGTGTGTCGGAGGTGTGATGCCCGCAGGCGCCGCGCGCCGCTAGCATGGAGCCCGAGGCCGCCGCCGCTGCCGTCGAGCCGCCGCTCGTCGGTGAGTGCGCCACCGGCGCCGCCGCCGCCACCACCAGTTATCTTATCTCTTATGTACATTGATAAAACTAGAACAAACTCTCCTCAAACATTCTCTTACACTAGGTACCTTACCAGATTATAGAAATTCCTGAGAAAATACTGTGGCCGATGTAGAGATGAGCGCAGCGGATAATGAGGGGTGGCTGTAGCACCACCGCTGGTTACACAACAATCTTATAAGAACAAGATAGTTGGCATCAGATGGTTTACATAGCACTCCCACTGTGACATACATGTCTAGTTTAAAAATTTCTGGACAACTACTGTGCTTGTTGAACAAAACAAGATCATTTTATAGTGGTATACAAAGTTTCAAATTGAGTTGAGAGGACTTATTCTATTTCATCTTAAATTATTGTGTAAAATGAAGTTTTCTTATAGGTAATTTAGTTACATGTAGGTGCTTACATAATTAAAGTTTGGTGTCAAGGTTGTTAACGAAAATAAGCTTTCAATAACAACCTGTTGTAATCAAGAAGTCTTAATACTCCTTGGTTCTAATTAAGGAAAATGGTAAAAAGTACAGCAGTTAAGTGATAGAATTAGGTAAAGTAGGTACGTACTGTAATACAACAAGAAGAACAGTCACGCCCTAGCTCCGAAGTTGCCAGAAAAGACTGACTGACTGACCGATAATATACTCAAGTAATCTGTCAAAGTTTGTTTAGTTAGTTCTGCTATGATTTCTTGCACTTTTTTGGACCTGTTTCCTCTCCAGAGTATTTGCTGAAATGGGAGAAAAGAAGATCTTCCACCTTAGCCTCTAGACTGAATGTCTACTTATTTGGATTTTTGCTCTAATTAATCTTTGGGAGTGTGTATCTCAAGTTTCTTTAAACTATGCAATCTGTAGAACTCTAAAGTGGACAGGGCAACAATAACAATGGTTTTAAATTATTCTTTTCAAGGTCATAGGATAACAGGTTAATCATTGATCAAAGGCTAGTAAAAGTGAAATCAGGCAGTTCACTTTTCGTTCACTTCTGTCTTTCTTTCTGCATTTATTAATCTAAACACTTACTTATTTATATTTTACTTTTTTTACTAAGCTACGAATTCATTCATGTAAGTGAGTTGGTGCCTGACTAACTTTTATACAAATGAATTCATTACCTAGTTTTAGTAAAGATCCAAAAATGGTAGATCAGTTCATTCATCCAGCATCTTACATTTTTCTAGAATGAAAGAAGAGTGAGATGTTTAAACACAATGAGTGTTGATTCAGATTACGTCATGCCACTTTGCCTTCCATATTTTATAACATGGTCAATTGAAGATACTGATTGACCAACTATTTGGCTCCTGCTCACATGTTATTAATGGGAATGGAGTTATTGACAGGCAAAAAGTAGTTTGAACCCTTTTTAGGGTTAGGTACCTGAAAAGGAAAACAGAACCCTTATCACTTTGTTTCCATCTGTCTGTCTGTCAAGACCTTTTATCTCAGAAATCCGTGGAGGTAGCAAGTTGAAATTAAAACCATATACTCAGGTCTACAGTCCCTTGAAGCTGTGAAAAAATTAAATTTCTAAATTAAAAAGTTTAAATTATTAAAGTTAATTATTAATTATTTAGTTTATTAAAGTTTAGCCGTTTGTGGCGCAAAAAACTTATATTTCGACAGTCAAGGGAATCAAAATATATAGTGTACTTTCTGTCAACCTAGAACTATGTAATTTGTCAAGTAATATTGTACAGGGAAAAATCTGAAAACTATACATTTTGAATTATTAAATCATTTAAAAAATTGTCTGAAGTTGGGGAAAAGCTCAGAACAAACTGCAACAGAAAAACCTACAAGTTTGTATGGAACCCTTGGTGGGGGAGTCCGACTCGCACTTGTCCGGTTTTTGGGGTTCCGTAGTCCGACAAGGAAGCCTTATAGTTTTGCCATGTCCGTCTGTCCGTCCGCAGTCTAGGGCAAAGACCGTTTGCATAATATCAAGCTTTAAAGCGCAAATTTTTGTCTGAGTCCTCTCCTGGCTAAACGGTTGATTGTAGAAACGTGAAAAAATTCAGGGTAGTAGCACATATTGAAACTTGAAAGGAAAAGTGTTGTGTATTGGACTTGGGGTAGTTTGTGATAAGTAAATGTGAGTGACAGCCGGGGGTAGTTACAACTGCAGTCTGGTGATGTCAAGTTACAGGAGACATGCTACTCATCAAAACTGAGACAATTTAGTGAGTATATAATAAAAAGTATCACAGCTAAGTAGGCTTTACTAGTTAAGGCAACCAACTTATAAAAGTAAAATTTCGTACAAAATCCATTAAAAATTACTTTGATGAAGTTGTTACTTCTGTAAAGCAGAATAAAAAACCCTCTTTCTACGGAACCCTACATTGCGCGTGGCCCGACACGCACTTAGACGGTTTTTTTTATTAGACTGGGTTACAAAAATGAATTTTCATTTCTTCCATTTGTTGTGATGGAGGTATGAATAGACAATAGAAATGATCACTTGTGTGTAATTTAATTCAAGTGAATCATTTATAAGCGGCTGTGGAATGATCTGCCGGTCTCAATAAGGCATTCTCCATCTCCAGCAATCTTCAAAAATAGGGTGAAAGAACTGTATCTTTCTCTGTAAATTAAGTTTTTAATCAGTACATGATACTTTTTCTTTCTATGTAGGTATATTATATTCATTATATCCTCTTACATATTATTATAGGTATTGTAACTTATTTATGTAGTAGTTTATAACAATTATTTAAGTAAGATTTAAGTAAGTTTAATATTAAGTTAAAGTATGTACTATTCGTTTTGCACCAACTACCTATCTCTCTTCTCCTTCAGAAACCTTTCCGTCACAAGGTTGTCTGGAAGAAATTGCTGTTAGCAATAAGGCCGCCCATTGTACTTTTTCATTGTAACTTTCATATTGTATGTCTCGCTTCTTGTGTGCAATAAAGAATATTCTTATCTTATCTTATCTAAGAATTATTAGCAGAAATGTATTAAAAACAAAAAGAAAGACTGTTATTCCTTTTAAGTACTTATTAATCTTGACCTTGATGGCCTTAAAACTATTCGTATATGGTTTACATTGCGCTTATAGAGATAGTAATTAATGCTCCGTAAACTGTGACATTGCTGTTAGTATTGTACTTACTTAGATGACATACTTAGTGACATAGTTAAATGTTAGTTCAGTTATTGTTATTGGGATGATCTCACCACTATCGCCGCGCGCCAAATTAATGCCTTTAAATAGTCCTACTGGGTGAAGTCAGTTCATTCAGCTCATTAA
Source organism: Yponomeuta evonymella (assembly GCA_963969515.1). Taxonomy (NCBI): domain Eukaryota; kingdom Metazoa; phylum Arthropoda; class Insecta; order Lepidoptera; family Yponomeutidae; genus Yponomeuta; species Yponomeuta evonymella. The sequence goes on from OZ018359.1 coordinate 77,289, forward strand.
CTGTTGGTGCCAGACTCATTTACTATTATTGTTTGTGTGGTGCCTCGATGAGGGGAAGCGGCGTGTCGCGTCCAGCCGCCGGCGCATGGGATGCATACCAACACCGCATTCCTCATTACCATATGCGCCGCTTCCGTGCCGTTAAGCCAAGCAATACACAAACCTAAAAATTCTACTAATCACAGTAAGAAATTTAACATTTTTCAATTACTTACCTAAAATAGAACATCACATAGATTATAATATTAGCTACCTACCCAAGTAGGTAAGTAAAACGAACCCCAACCACAGTACAAACTCAGCTGTGAGTTAACAGGTTAGCCGTCGCTGTTTTTCAGTTTAAATGTGCTTTAAGGAGCTGGACCTAACTGAAAATGTAAAAAATTGGTCTTCGCAAAAAGTGACCATCACATATCTTAATAAAATTTTAGAGATAGGTAGCTCAAATTGTAATTATGGTGACAAACAGCCAATATTGTAAAAGAAGGTATGATTTTATTTTAGTGGCATTAGTTAGCTCCGGGTTGCCCCTTAATACAAGCTGGAGAAAATGTAAATCCCGAGCTAGTTTGTTACCTAACTCCTGAGTCAAGTGACGTTTATAATTATGGAAACACAAAGCGAGTGGTCATGTCAATTCGCCTGGGTTTTATGTTATAGTTTACGCTGTACACTGCTGCTGTTATATGCTTACTGCTCAATGGGATTAAAAAAACTTAGAAGATAAAAATACATAGGGTAGGTACATCGTTCCATACATTATTAGGCTTGGTAACAATATTAGGACGTTATAACGTAGTGCACTTATTCTCCAGAAACATTTTATCGCGTGAGTCGCAGGCATTGAGATCGTATGAAAGCCATAACGACGCTCGACGCTCGTAAGTAATGCTCATAGATAAGCGCTGTTTACGAAGCGAACCTTCCGTACCCAGCCTGGGTCGGTCCCCCGCACCCGTGTCACCGATGTTTATATTTGACTTTACGCATATCAGCGCAGGCGCAGCTCGACTTTCCTAGAATCATCAAGTTAATGGGGAACTTGCCTCAAAATTAAATTGGAGTGACTTTGTTTTTATACTATTTATTTATTTTAATTCTTTATTGCACTAATTACATTGTAAGTGTACAAGGGCGTGCTTAATGCAAGAAGCATTCTCTTCCAGCAAACCTTTGGTTTTGAAGAGACTGGCGACGGGTAGTGCACGAAGAGGATTAAATACAATAATAAACTTACGTAAACCTAGGGAAATAACTTAGACTTAGTGGGGGGGGGGGGGAGGGGGATAATAGAAATTATTATAAACCTACATAAATGATAGTACATAAATAAATAAATAACAACAAAAATACGTACATACATATTGAAGATAATTACAATTACTAAACACGATTACTTACATACCAAAAAGCAATAAAATAAAATAACTGGTGATCGTTTACTGCCTATTCTGCAGATCAAGGAAGTGATAAAGAACTTTCTTTTTGAAAATCTCCGGGGTTGAAGCACTATAGAGGACATCACATCCGTTTTAAAAACATTACTCCTTGATGTTGCACAACCATGACGCCTTGCACATCATAATGGTCTCTTTGTAGCATATGACCTAAGCTGGCTACTTTTCTCTGCTTGATATTAGGAACAAGTTCCACCTTCTTGTGCATTCATCTAAGGACCTCGACGTTGGTCACTTTCTCAATCCAGCTGATCCGGAGCATTCGTCGGTAGCACATCTCGAAAGTCGAGAGTCTTTCAAAGATCTTCCTTTACCCGTAAAAGACGATTGACCATATAAAACATATAGAGAAAAATTGTAAAAATCAACTCAGGTACCTACATACTCTAAAAATAAAAAAATATTTTTTTTTCCATTGCATTGATTTCTAAAAACCGGAAAGTGCGAGTCGCACTCGCCCACTGAGTGTTCCGTACAAATTTTTACATATACAATAATTATAGTTCAGGAATCCAGGTTTTTTCCGAGCTTTTCCCGAACTTCAAAGACAATTTTTTATATTTTAACTACAAATGTATAGTTTTGAGATTTTTCCCTGTACTTGTAGTATTAGACTTAGTTCTACGTAAGTAGCTGAAAGTACCCTATAACTTTTGATTCCCTTGATTGTCGAAATATTTTGTGACATAAACGGCCGTATATGTTTTTAAAATTAACTTAGAAGTTCACAGCTTCAGGGTACTCTAGACCTCTACGCGTTCCCGAGATAAAAGGTCTTGACAGACAGGCAGACGGACGGACAAAATCAAAAAATCAAAATCAAAACTTTTTATTCAAAGTAGCACAGAAACTGCGACTTAATGAACGTTACAAGTTAAACTAGGTGTCCATTTCAAAATCTAGATCATTTTGGAGAAAAAATGGACAATAAAACTCCAAACTTAGTCTTTTCAAGTCCTTCATTTACAGAATTTATATAAATATTCTAAAACCTCGAACTCATGCATTGAACTGGCTTTAATTCCAGACATCATTGTCTTCTAAATAATCTTTAATGTTATAGTAGCTTTTTTGCACAAAGTGTGCTTTACACATTTTTTGAACCGCGTTTCTGGCAAGCTTATTATATCCTCAGGGATCTTATTGTAGAAACGTATACAATGCCCCATGAAGGATGTATTAACCTTTGTCAGCCTAAATTTTGGGAACGAAAGTTTATGTCTATTTCTAGTATTTACAACAAAGTGATCCTCTAAGGGTTCCGTTTTCAAAGTCAAAGTCAAAGTCAAAAATTTTTATTCACTATAAAAACAAAATGTTTACTTAATGAACGTCAAAGCTGTTAGTTTCACAATTAATTGATTATGCGAGAAGAAGCTAACAAAGAAACTCCACATTTATTCTTTTCAAAACAGGTTTGCTTAATTAACAGAGTTTTCAATTTAAAGTTACACTAGATACAATCGTTCCTGTTAACATTATTTAAATACCAGACATCCTTGTCTTCCAAATAATCCTTAATATTATAATAGGCTTTTTTGCATAGAGTATGCTTAATACATTTTTTAAACCGCGTCGGTGGTAACTCTAATATATCTTGAGGAATCTTATTGTAGAACCGTACACAGTGCCCCATAAAGGATGTATTAACTTTTGCAAGTCTAAAACGTGGAAATGACAATTTATGTTTACTCCTAGTGTCAATATTGTGATGGCTACCAACATTTTCGAAATTGCTGATGTTTTTTCTAACATACATTATATTTTCATAAATGTATTGACTTGCAACTGTTAAGATGTTAGTTTCTTTAAAGAAATCCCTTAACGAGAAAGCCAAAGTAAAAAAACTTGTTCACTATAAAAACCAAATGTTTACTTAATGAACGTCAAAGCTGTCAGTTTCACAATTAACAGATTATGCGGAGAAGCTAACAAAGAAACTCCACACCTATTGGGTACGGAACCCTAATAAATTAAAACAACATTTTACGAGATCACTGATAAATGTTTCATACATTATAATAAGGCTTCATAAAAAGCTTCATATATTATAACTAGCTTTTGTCGTTTTCGAGATAACGTATGGATGAATGAGTGAGTGAGTATACCGGATTGTAGCTTTATATCATACATTATAATTCTTCATTCATTATACATTATACGGTGTCAGTCGGTAAGAGACGTCACAGTTTACACCAGATTTGTCTAAGAGGTTTTTGTACCACGTTACTAGATTACTTTGGTACAGGTTATATTATGAAAAATATAAGTAACAGAGAATTGAAATGAAATATTTATTTCTCGCCACATCTCGTAACACCAATATATTGTTAATAATACGGAAATTACAATTAGTACATCCTGAGTTTACAATTATTGTGGTGGTTGTGAGTTATTACAAAGATTGACTCTGCCTCCTAAACTTAGGTGTACTCGTATTTCAGTGATTGTGATTTCAGTCATGTATTTCAGGAGACAGTGTTCGACCATGATCTTATTATCCATTTATACCACCACATGGATTGTGCCATTTATCGATGTTCATTGTTTTGCAGTTATTTCATTTTTAATGTTATTTATTCTATCTATGTTCTTATATTTTACAAATTATTAGTTATTTAATTCAAGGTTCATGTATATGGTTCTATACTAATCAAACGTGTGTGTGTGTGTGTGTGTGTGCGTGCGTGCGTGCGTGCGTGCGTGCGTGCGTGCGTGTGTGTGAGTCAAAATTTATCTATGATTACCTATCTTCTAACATGGCCTCATAAAAACATTTTTTGAGCAAGTTCTCCATTGAGGCGGTGCGTCGCACAGAGCGGGTCTCAGTGAGTGTGAAAGCGGGCGCGTGGGCGGCCCGCTACTGTCACCTACTATGCTACTACGCTACGGGGCTCCGGTGACTGCATACTGTGCCGTGCGCGTGGACTAATCAAATCAACTACTACTTGACTTAGCTTTGTGCTTCGACCTTGCTTTGCCGACGGAAGATGAGGCGGATTTGAGCGAAGGTGCGAAGTGACACAATTTAGCCTTGAGCCACACCTTGAGCTGCCGCTCACCGCGTTATTAAACCTATGGGGCTCAGCAGCGCTGCATCAGTTTCGCTAGATCGCTCGGGTGCAGGACTCGGACCCGTATTCGAGTCCTATTTGTCATAATCTTTGGGTCGGTCGGGAGGCGTGTTCACGCGGTTAACACTGGCGGCTGGCGGTTGCATAACGAAGTCTCGTCAAAGTCGAGTCAGCTTGACGGAATCGTAGTGCGCCGCTCTAGGATGACGTCACTCTGTCTTCACAAAGCAACACCTTACATCCAGACAGAAGTGCAACTCGAAACAATTCACGCGTACCGCACATTCTTGTGTGAATCTGATACATTCAACGATGAGCATGCCGCATACGAACTTTGACAAATGTAAACAGCTTTTACTATTATTACTCTGTTACAGATGCATGATTCTTTAATTCTTTTTATCTTTAATGTTAACCTATTAGATGTTTGCGGTGGTAGCGCAGCGGCAGGACGCCGGCTTGACATTCGAGAGGTCATGGGTTCGAATCCCGGCATGTACCAATCAAAGACTTTGTTTTCAAAGTACGTACATTTGTGAAGCTGTAGTAATACCACTCGCTAACTGCAAAGGAAATCATCGTGAGGGTACCTGAGTGTCTAAGGTGTTTACATACCTGGGCGCTTGAAATTGCCAATCCGTCCACTCTCTCTCTCTCTCTCTCTCTCTCTCTGAGAGAAGGCCCTGCAGTAAGACGAATACTGGTTACATAAAAAAAATGTTGACTCCTCAAATCGATGGATTGTCAAAATACGAAATTCTAGCAAAATACCAATTTCGTCATCCGGCTTTGGTGTGAATCGAATCGCACCTTCTATTAATATTATGCCATTATCCAAGTAGTCTGCTTATGGGGGTGATTTGATTTGCACCTTAGTATGGTAGCTGTACCTATAGTTATATTGTGATGTGAATGTGAATTGCCCAACCATTTTTAACAACGGACTGAGTATTGAATGCCTTGTCAATACATTCATTCATAAATACCTAACAACAAAGGAATACTTTGTTTGAGGCAACCATAAAACATACCTAGGTCATGTAAATTTAATTTGGGACCCTCAATCACATGAGTAGGTAATTGAGGGGCCTCAAATGAAACAAGAAAAAATAACTGAGGGGTCGTAACGTAAGTGAGTCCATATTACATACGCTTTAAACGGGTTTTGTTTTTGGACCCCGAGGTACATTTTTAGTTAGTTTTGATTTTTAACCGACTTCAAAAAAGGAGGAGAGTACCAATTCGACGCGTATATTTTTAACCGACTTCAAAAAAGGAGTAGGTTATCGATTCGACGCGTATTTTTTTTTTTTTTTGGCTATGGTCCTCCATAAGTCCGTCAAATCTTAATCCCATTGGTCCCATTTTAATTTTATTTCATGAAACTCACAACTATCATTACAGGTAACCCTATTGCGATAGTGCAGTACACATTTTACACAATAACTAAATGTTGGTAGCCAACAAAATGGGAAATAATTTAAACAATTAGAAGTATCTATACATGTAGGTTTGTAGAAGTATAATTTGTAGTCGGTGCCCAGTTTCATGACCAACACATATATTTTGGGCACCGGCTCCAAATTATACTTCTACTTCTAATTTACTTTCTAATTTAAGTTTTTAGTGCTGTAGTGTTTTGAAGTCGGTTTTTATAATTTTTTTATTTGGCTATGTTTCTCCATAACTCCGTCAAATCTTAACCGATTTTGACAATTCTTTTTTTGTTCGAACAGGTATAACGTCCCATTGGTCCCATTTTAATTTGGTGAAGATCTGATGGAGAGTTTCAGAGATGGAGAACGGAACTCTTCAATAGACAGCAGTAAATAAACCCTATTGGGGCCCATCCTTTAGTAATATCCGTATGTTTCATAAAATAACGTAAAAGTAGCCCCAAGTTAATTTGGTGATGACTTTCGGAGATGGAAATTTAGAACATCAAATTTTAAAGCAACGAATTAAATAGGGTAAATTATGGTTATAAGGGACATACTTATTTTTCTCCCGCTCCCCCACTAAAAATTTAAAAATAAACATTTTTAAATAAAAAATAAAAACCGACTTCGAAACACTACAGCACTAAAAAGTTAGAAATAATTTAAATAGTTAGAAATAGAAGTATATGTATATACATGTAGGTATTGTAGAAGTATAATTTGTAGTCGGTGCCCAGTTTCAAGACCAGCACATATATTTTGGGCACCGGCTCCAAATTATACTTCTACAATACCTACATGCACTTCTACTTCTAATTATTTAAATTATTTCTAACTTTTTAGTGCTGTAGTGTTTCGAAGTCGGTTTTTATTTTTTATTTATAGTCTCAGCAATTAGTCTACGTAACCGGGTTAGCATGGCCTTTGGGAAAGAGTTTCCAGCAGTATCTTGTCCGAGACAATGCTTAAGCTGGACTTGCGGTATTTTGTTATCCCGGCGGCGGCGTCCAGAGTCAACCGGAAACAAAGCTGACAGCTGGATATGAGCCTCTATATGCTTGACAATCTGATTAACTGCTGACGTGAATTAGAGTGACGTGAGTAAGAGCGACGTTACGTGAATTACCATCATACACGAATTAGAGATTTCAAGTGTTGAGGTAAATACCTCAGACACTCAGGTTACAACTCAGTAAAACAGACACACTACCTACATGTCTGAGCTCGAATCCATACCGCTAGCGACCGAGGCTACCGATCGTCTCGCCTAACCATGATGCGACAGCCGCTCCCGCCTCTGCCATACATAGTTTGAATAGCAAGATACGACCTCAGGTGTGATTAGAGTATATCGTCCGGCCCCAAATTTTACGGCTCGAGAGATCATGGGTGGAGGCTGAACAATGCCACTATTAAGCAGCTGAAGCGGAACGAGCCGAGCGGCTGAAACTAACGGGACGCGCTGATATTTGCATATCTCGCTGAACCGCGTGCCAGCCTCATTCGCTAAACGATCGCACGCGCGTCATCTGTTTATATTGACTCGATTCAATGTAAACCTCTACTGCAGTCGTCGGAGGTACAATCCTGTGACGATTATGATTACTCTGCTGAAGACTTGTGAAGCGTTTCTTGCCTCTAATGATATCAACGGTGGTGCGGACGATGGTAGGGCGTCATATCGAAACATTGTATCTGTGAACAATATGTAGACATTTGTATTAATTAGTGGACAGTGCAAAGTGTACCTAATACCTATGTCATCGTTTCTTGCAGACGAGCGTGAAGACGTGCAGAAGAAGACATTCGCAAAATGGATCAACTCGCAACTTTCCAAGGTGAACACCACAAACGCTAATCGGTACCGGATGTCACTGCCGAGGTCTTGTCAATTTCTGTCCCCAAAAGTACACTTAGTTAACTAAAACTAATACTTCATGTTTCGCAATGCAAAAAAATATTTTTACTGCTCCATAATGGAGTCGTGGACTACCAAGTGCTAAGCTAACTCGTTGTAAAAATCAAACGCAATCAATCAACCAGCCCGTACTCGTCTACTGTTGGACTCAGGCTTCCCCAAGGCGCGCCTCTTCCTTCTGGCGTCTGCCATCCTCATCCTGCTGTGCGTCCAAGGGTGGAGATACGTAAGCTGTGTGTGGTGTGTTACGTTGCTAAGCGAGGCCGGTGGCGCGGTGTGTTGCAGAACAACAAGCCGCCGGTGCAGGACCTGTTTGAGGACCTGCGCGACGGCGAGGCGCTGCTGTCGCTGCTCGAGGTGCTCACCGCGCAGCAGTATGTGAGTACCCGACACCCGACAAGCGACACCCGACACCCACAACCTTTTTGTGTTTATGTGTGATCTGCATCATTTAACAGTTTCATCACTGCTAGTTTTCATCTAAGTCATTATCGCATCTCTCTGCAGAAGTGTTCGAGTGGAGCACTTCTGGAACACTTCTACAGTTTGTTATTTGATGATGAGTACCTATTATAAAATGTTTGTGAATATATCTGATAGGTACTATGAAACGAACTGCTTGATTTGATTCTCTTTGTTGAAGCGGAAGTGATCTGTCAGGATCGTGGTAAGTGGCAGTCCCTGGTCTCTGCCTACCTCTCTGGGATGCAGGCGTGAGTTTATGTATGTATGTATTAAAAAAAAAGTGAGATTTGAACCCACGCCCACAAAAGTGAGCTCGAAACCCACACTAAAATTGGAAATCTATAAACGTGGCATTTCGTAATATCAATACCACCAAAACGGTGATATAAAAAACCTGACCAATTATTCGTTTAAAAAAATACATGATATGTAGCAATATTCCTTGCCTTTTCTGAATTAGCAGTTCGAATTCGACGTTCTGAATTGTCAAAAGGACAGAAAATATTTTGTGGTATTTTCAAATATACGAACCAAAGGCAAATTTTGGAAAAAAGGCAAGTGAATAGTTTTATAATAAAAACTTGCCAAAGTATGATCTGTACATTTAAAAGTCACACAATATTAATGTTAAGACGAAGTGAGTGGGAAGACATGGAAGAATTTTTTTAGAATCGAAGTGAGGTCCGAAAAAGTCAGTGGTTTCAGCGCTGGCACGATATGCGGGATGCGCGGGTTCGAATGTTCGCTGTGACCCGAAACACAAATATATAGATTGTTCGTTTCGGGCCAAATCGAATGAAATTAATACAATGTTGGTGTAGCTGGTGCTTCTGGTAGCGTGAATGTGGTCGCGACACGGTTGCAGCGGCGCGAGCGCGGGCGGTCGCGCGTGCACCGGCTGAACAACGTGTCGTGCGCGCTGGACGCGCTGCGCGCCGAGGGCGTGCGCCTCGTCAACATCAGCAGCGCCGACGTCGTCGACGGGAACCACAAGCTCATCCTAGGTAACACTTTACCCTTTGCCCCTACTTCAGTTGCATGCGTGGCTTATAACATTGTATTGCGATCGGTTACTAGACTACCGATAGTGTTAATGAAACAACCGTTGCCGTACTAATATGACTATGCATTTTAGTAAAGTTTGGTCTGGCGTTGCGGTCCCGCAGGGCTGGTGTGGAGCGTGATCGTGCAGTGGCAGGCGGCCAGCGGGCTGCGCGCGCTCATGGGCTCGCTGCGCGCCAGCAGCCTGGAGCGCGCGCTGCTGGCGTGGTGCCGCCTGCACGCCGCCGCCTACGGGCTCGCCGTCGCCGACTTCACGGGCTCGTGGCGCGACGGGCTGGCCTTCAACGCGCTGCTGCACCGCTGGCGGCCGCACCTCTTCGACTTCGACGAGATAAGGGCCATGAGCCCGCAGCGCAGACTCGAGCACGCCTTCGCGCTCGCTCACCGGCATCTCGGCATCGACCCTCTCTTGGATCCTGAAGGTCAGTTCGTTTGTTCGAATTCGTTACTTCTCTCGGTCCGGCATTCTTTATTGTAGCAACAAAACATGAATAAAAAATTCTGTCATGAATGATGACATGTTCATGAATAAATATCTGGCCTAAAGATTGCTTCGTTATTCCCGTTGCGAAACCATCGTGCTCATTATCAATCGATTTACAGATAGATCTCATAGAATCGACGTTGTTTACAGACGTGAACACGCCGCATCCGGACAAAAAATCTATCATGATGTACTTGATGTGCCTGTTCCAATGTCTGCCGCCCGCCGGCGAGGAGCTGCGCGCTCTGGCCGAACCGGAGGCGGAGGCGGGGGCGGGAGCGGGGGCCGGGGCGGGGGCGGAAGCGGACGCGGACGCGGCGGACGCGGGGGCGGAGGCGGCGCCGTCGCGGCCGCTGTCGGTGGCGACGGGCGCGAGCTGCGAGCTGGCGGGCTACGGCGCGGCGCTGGAGGACGTGCTCACGTGGCTGCTGGAGGCCGAGGAGCGGCTGGCGGCCGCGCCCGACCTGCCGCAGGACGACCTGCCGCTGCTCAAGCAGACGTTTCACGATCACGAGGTTCGTCGTCTTCTCGTGAGGTTGCGCTTTAATCCACACGGCGTCGGCCGGGATCCGGGCCGCGGACACCCGTCCTCGCGTCGGCGTCGGTCACGAAGGGCGCGGCGCTCGTGTTGCAGAAGTTCCTGCTGGAGGTGTCGGAGCAGCAGGCGCGCGTGGGCGCGGCGCTGGACGAGGGCGCGCGGCTGCTGGCGGGCGGCGCGCTGGCGGCCGACGAGGCGCGCGAGGTGCGGCTGCAGAGCCGCCTGCTGGCCGCGCGCTGGCAGCAGCTGCTGCAGCACGCGCTGCGCCGCCAGGCCGACGTGCAGCACCACCTGCACCACACGCAGCACAAGCAGCGCGAACACCTCAGGTGGGTCCCGCTCGGGGCGTCCGTCGCGCTCCGCTTCGCTCTACGTTACGTGTGCGGCCGTTCAAAGTTAACCCCCGCTGTGTTCGTGGTGCGGTGCAGGCGGTGGCTGACGGCGACGGAGGAGCGCATCGCGGGGCTGGGCGCGCTGGCGTGCGCGCCGTCGCGGCTGGACGCGCGGCTGGCGGCCGTGCGCGCGCTGCAGGCCGACCTGGCGCTGCAGCAGCCGCGGGTCGACGCGCTCGCCGACTGCGTGGTCGTCGTCGACGACGACGCCAACGACGACAGTGCGTACCGTCCTTCGCTCGTTCGCTACCGATCTGCTTTATTACGTCGACCGAGTGGACCGCGACGATCTACTTCGCCATCGCCGACCTCCGACGTAACTCACGAGACTACCCACTTTTTGAACTGAGAATAAACGTATCGCAGCGCGAGCGACGACACTAGTTTTTCAGTGCTTTCGGCTCACGGAGAGCGCGTCGCCCGCCGCGGTTCCCCGACGGACGTGATCGATGACGTCTCCTCCGGCAGAGATAACGGAGATCGAGGACCAGCTGCGCGCGCTGGGCGAGCGCTGGTCGCTGACGTGCGAGTGGACGCTGCGGGCGCGCGCGCGGCTGGAGGGCCTGCGGGCGCGCTGGCTGCGGCTGCAGGCCGCGCTGCCCCGCGCCGCCGCCGCCGCCGCGCGCGTCGAGGACGCGCTCAAGCAGGTGCGCCGCTCTCGTCGCCGTCGAGCGCCCGAGGCCGGAACGAGTCGCGGAGCAGACGTAAAGAGGCGCGACCTCTGTCCGCAGATGGAGGCGGAGCCGGCGGCGGCGTGGGGCGTGGGCGGCGCGGCGGCGCGGGCGGGCGCGCTGGGCGGCGCGGCGCGGGCGCTGGCGGCGGCGCGGCGGCGCGCGCTGCGGACGGAGCGGCGCGCGCGGCAGCTGGAGGCGGAGTGCGGCGCGGCCGAGCCGGCCGCCGCGCCCTTCGCCGCCGCGCTCGAGCACCTGCTGGACCGCCTGGACGCGCTCGACGCCATGCTGCACGTGCAGGCCGGACGGGTGAGACGCGCACTCTACCGTGAACCCTCATCCTCTAGCCTCGACGCGTTCGCCTGCTACACTTTTCCTAAAAAAGTGCATCCATCGGCGACGCGCCGAACCGAATCGCCCACGGAACGAATTCGATCGTTCGGATGCGACTCGGCTCACTCGACTCGGATGCTACGCGACGTTCGACCTCGAGACCGTCTACCTATTACATGTTACGAATGCGAAACTGCCGCCTTTTCTTATTATCAATCCGGCAATCGGTAAACAGAACGTTTGTGGGCCTCGAGCATCCCCAATGGTAAAAATCTTGTTTAGATTATCCCGCCATCATCTCTTCGGTCAACTTCGTTTTATTTATTTATTGATGCTTTTATTACACTTAAAGAAATTCAATAACCCACCCGGTGGCGAGTCTTAATATAAGTGATATTATTTCTCTTCGACGTGTGTGTCGGGGCGAGTCTTGGTCACTGGCCGAACAACAAATCCAATTGCAAGATTTGCGTTAGTTTTGCTTTATTTTGTTTATGCTTGGCTGTATAATTTCTAACTGTGCTTTGTAAATAAGATAAGTTTAAAAAATACTAGTCCGTAATTGGCCTATGTTTGGTCTACATTAATTGCCTATCTTTTGTAACTTTGTGCTGTGGACTTCGTAAAATTAATAAAAATAAAATAAAAATAAAACTAAATTTGCCAAAGAGCGACGGAGCGCAGCATATTAAGAATTCAAAGCTAACAGAAAGATAAAGTTGTATTGACCAAGAACCATAAACTTGATCTGAGAAGGGGAAGACCTTTTCGACATTTAAACTTAAATAATAAAAAGAAAACAAATTTTATCTGGATCGTTAAATAATAAAAACATATTGGCGTGATAGTGCATGGTGCGCTAGGGAACTTTTTATTACTTGAATTCAGTTTTTGATTTCTTCTGCCTTGTCAACTTATCAGCCGTCTGCGTGTTTAATTATAGATGTGCAGTACTAAAATTCTTTGTAAGATCTATTACTCAATGAGATAAAATTGTAGTAATACAATAGCGAATAAGAAAACTAATAATTCTTCGAACATTTCAGATCAAAGAGCTAGGCTTCGAAGTAAACTGGAACGAGAACGAAGACCCGTCCACGGACGAGGACGAAACGATCGAGACGACAACCGAAGAGACCGTCGACGCGGACGTCACCGGCGACACCGGCGCCGCTGCGACCGCTGCGACCGCTGCGACCGCTACGACCGCTCACGAGGAGCTCCAGGACGGCGGCGCCAGCAAGAAGCCGCGGCTGGGCGACGGGCCCGAGTCGGGCCCCGCGGCCGAAGGGCCCGAGCCCGCCCCGGCGGCGGACGAGCCGGGCGGCTCGTTCCAGGCCGGCTACAGCGCCTTCGAGCGGCGCGCGCTGCAGCTGGAGGCGCAGCTGGAGCAGGCCGAGCGGGACATCTGCTCCGGCGTGTCCAGGTGCGGTCCGATACTTCACTACTTCACTCGAGGAGGCACTCTGTCGTGCAGCACATATTGCAGGTTTTAGAACAGCCTCATTGGTAATCGAAAGCGTATATCACCATAAAAGTACACGTAGTTTGATCGGAGGTGGCAAATGACCGAAAATCTTGGTCTAAAAGAGGGGTGGCCTTCGGTGTGATACCAATGTTATGGAGGCTGAATAAAAAATAAGAGCACGTTATGTCGGGTACACATCGGCCGACCTGAATAATAGTTAAAAAATCGCCAATCGGCGAGTACGGCCAAGTCGTATGGGAGCCCCACTTAAATATTTATTTTATTCTGATTTTAGTATTTGTTTGTATAGCGGCATCAGAAATACATCATCTGTGCAACTTTCAACTGTCTAGCTATCACGGTTCACGAGATACAGCTCCTGGTGACAGACGGCCAGACAGACAGACGGACAGTGGAGTCTTAGTAATGTACACCGGAAGCCGAAGAACGAAAGCGGACGAAACAGAATCGACTTCACGGTGAAAGCGAGCGAACTTCTTTATGTCGCGTAGTATTAGTACTATGGAGGTGAGCGTTTGCGTTTACGGCCGCGTGCGGCGCCGACGAGCGAGTGGCTCGGTGCGCGTCGGCTCGCTCGGCCTCGCTCGGCCTCGCTCGGTCTCGCTCGGCCTCGCTCGGAGTAACCGGCGCTCGGTGTGCGGCAGGCGGGCGGCCGGCGCGGCGCTGGAGCGGGCGGAGGCGGCGGCGGCGGCGCAAGCGGACGATCTGGCCCAGCTGCAGGACATCCAGCGGCGCCTGGCCGCCGCGCCGCACCTGCAAGGTACCCGGCCCCGGCCCGGCCCCGGCCCCGGCCCCGGCCCCGGCCCCGGCCCCGGCTCCTCTCTTGTAGCTTCTAACCTTCTCGCACCGACCGTTGTATTAGGGCTGGGGGCATGTATTTATTTTGGTGTGTATCCTTCTATCTCTCTTCGCCTTATTATTTCACTTCGCTTATATGTACTCATTGAATTAAGTTTATTATGGTCTTCCTCTATATTTCACACACATTAATTTAAAATAAATAATATATGTAAGTATTTTATGACGATGTTTTTTACTTTATTGTATGTATATTTATTGCATTTGATTTAATTATTTTTAAACGCACCACGGCGCGTACTCCGTAGAACAATTATTTGTTACCGTAGGCACTGACTGAAAATCAGCGCTGAGAGATCACTTCCTCAGCACAACGCTGAGTCAGCTGCCTTTTGTAGCAACTTAGATACACCACAGGCTACATCTATGGTCCTGTTTTATTTATTTGTTTTGTCTGTTGTGTATTTAGTTTTCTTTCTGTCGTTGTGCATATTATGTTACTTATCTGCTTATTTTGTTTCCGTGATGTATCTTGTTGGTATAATAAATGTCTTTCTTGTTCTTCTTTTTCTATAACTCTGCCCTATGGTAGATACCCGAAAATGTTCTAAAACTCGCGTATTTGTACTTGTTCGCCCGTACCTATTTACATTTCGAGCGCAAATATGTCGAGTTCTATGAGTCTTAAAAACGATATGATCGGAATCGGTTCACGTAAATATTACACATCGCTAAACCTACGAGACCGCAAGGCCGTTCGTTGCGAATCGTTGTCGAAGTGATCGCCGGTGCGCAGAGGAGGCGGCGGCGCACGCGCAGGCGGTGTCGCGGCTGGCGGCGCGGGGGGGGGCGGCGCGCGCGCGGCTGCTGCGCCTGCGCAACACGCTCAACCTGCTGGCCGACCGGCAGGCGCTGCTGGACGCCCTGCGTGCGCCCCGCGCCTCCGCCCGGCTGCGCGACCTGGCGCCGCGGGTGGACGCGCTGCTCGCCAAAGAGCTGCCGGACGCCCTGGCCGAGGTGAGTCGCTGCCGTTTGTAGCCGACGCGAGCGTCGCCGAAGGTTGTGGCCGAGCCGAGTCGCCGCCGGAAGTTCTTAGCGAGGTGAGTCGCCGCCGGAACTTTTCGGTGAGATGAGTCGCCGCCGGAGACTCCGATCGAGATAAATCCCTGTCGGAAACGATGGCCGGCCTTATTCGTCGCCGAAGATTCCCAGTGAGGTAAGTCGTGGTCGATGTTTCTGGCCGAATTGAGTCGCCGCCGGAGACTTTGGCCGTCGCTGTTGGTAGTTTTGGCTGAGGTAAATTGCCGCCGGAGGTTCTATAAGAGATGAGTCGTGTGAGGTGAGTCGTTGCCGTTTTTACGCACCGCTCGACGCGCAGAGGCGGGCACAACTGCAGTAGTTCAGTGAAAAGCCGGCGGCGGTACTGTCGTTAACCGATTCGCTAGCGGAAGTTCTTCACGACCCTATTAAATAGTACGAACTTAAATAAAAAAATGACGGATGTTCGCTTACGGGAATCGGTAGGACTAAACTTTATTTTCATCCATAGGAACTACGCGACGCGTTCGACCGAGCGAAAGCCGAGTGCGATCACGCCACGAACGAGACCGGCGAAGAGGACACCGAAGAAGAACTGCAGAGACTTCTGAAGGAACTAGAGGAGCTGCAGCGGCTCGCCGTGTCGGAGCACGCGCAGCCGGCGCCGGAGGAGGACGCGCGGCGGCGGCTGGCGGCGCTGGAGGCGGCGCAGCGGCGGCTGCCCGCGCTGCTGGAGCGCGCCGCTCGCCTGGCGCCGCGCCGCCGCCGGCAGCGCAGCGGCAGCGCCGAGGCGCTCGGCCTCCGCGACAGCGTGGAGGACCTCGGCACCGGGTTCGCCGACGTCGGCGCCATCCTGCGGCAGAAGTGCGGCCAGCTGGAGCTCGGCCTGGACCGGCTGGCGCGGCTCGCGGCCGGCGCGCGGCGGCTGGACGCGCTGCTGGGTCGGGCCGAGGCCGAGGCCGAGCGGCCCGTGCCCTTCGGGGACGCGGCCGGCCTCGAGGAGGAGTTGGACGCCTGCGATGTGAGTGTACTGCGACACGACGTCGGCTCGTATTACACATTCAAGCGTTTTTTAGGGTTCCGTACACCGTACAAAAAGTATCACTTGTTTTCTTTATTTTATTTATTTATTTGTTCGGCGTCTGTCTGTCCATCCGTTTGTCACGGCCAATTTGCTCCGAATCTATTGGCCCAAATAAGGTGAAATTTGGTAGGATGGTGAAATCCTATAATCCAAATACAGATGTGGAAAGTAAATATTTGAAAGAAGGGTCGTTTCGGAGGACAAATTAGGAAATTAATAAAAAGAAGTTTTGCAAACCTTACTGTGTCATATTATATCAAATGAAAGGGCTCGTTATGAGATTCTCACATATATTTTTGTTTTTATTTTAAAATAAATAGTTTTGATTTTGTTCATGAAAGAAGACGAAAATTCACCATTTCCCCCTCTTGATCTCCGAAACTACTGAGCCTAACATTTTGAAAAAAATACAAAATATAGTTTGTACGAGAGAGAAGAGCGCGTGCAGCCCTCGCTCTGCCGCACAGCCGATGCTGTACGTTGGACGGTGGTGGAAGAAGAAGTAATTTATCTCTTCATATCAGTTGTTTATTCACTTTACAGAATTACATTGTTTTAGTAGTTAATGTTGTATGTGTACCTGGCGAGTGGCTGATGTGGCCGACTGGCGGGCGGTAACAGTGTCTGACCATGCAATGTCAGCACACGCAGCGATGCACGGTGTTTAGCCCGTACATAGTTTATTGCTTTGTACCGGTTTCCCCAAACATCAATAGATGATTTGATTGCTTCATTGATAGAAAGGATAGATCTTGAGATCGAGAACACTGTAGAGTTTATTTGATATTGATAACACACGATACATTGATACTGACACCTGGCAGATCTTATTTTGATACGCGCTTACGCTAGGATGATTTATAGTGAACCGAAGTTAGGTCGATAAAGTAAACTAAACATCGCGGGCGCGCTAAGTGCTGACGTCGCGTATTCGTGTACGGCATCCCCGTACAGCTTTTTGGTTACAGGAAAACCTATCAGAATTCTATCAATTGAAAATAAAGTGGTAAACTCAATATACAATGTTAACTTGCGAAAAATAATAAAAACTAAATTTTAACGGATATTTTTACTCTTTTACTTTTTCATTTTATAATTTTCTGACGTTTCTTAAGTGCCGTGGTTTCGGTAGGTCATAGGCGTTTTTCTGAAAGCATTTACTGTTGTTTTTTTATGTTTTATTTATTGACTTAGTTGGTATCGCAGAGTTTTAAATTTTATAAATTATTCGCCAAACTGCGTGGTAGTTTGTTGGCGAATTAATCGCACTCTTTTAACATTTTTAAAAAATAGTATTAGGTAACATAAACTAAATTTTAAAGTTAGTTTACGCCCCTCGGAAATAGTTCACAAAAACACCACTGGATAGCGCTAGTAGTAGTTATTTAGAGCTATTGTAGCGATATTTGTTCTTGTTATTTGACTTTGGTATTGTACCGATTTACGTTTTACGAGATACGTTTCACAAGATCGAAAGTTACTAAGCGAGGCACATTCTACTGTGAATGCTTATTTATTGCATTTTTATTCCAATCTTTTCTGGTGCAAAAATTGTACAAAATTATATTTATGCCACATCTGGCCAAAAACCGAGTTTGTGGCTAGGCGTACGGGAAAACCCACTTTGAGGGCAAATGACGACATAAAATTGTGTAACAACACGGACTGTAAAATAGAAAGCCCTCTATCGCATATGTATTTTACGGCCCTAGTTATGTAACGTACTATTCCCGCCCGGCTGTCGTTTTACGTCACCGATTCTCTTCTCTTTCCCCACGAATTCGCCGATTCTCCTTATCGATCTACGCATTTCGTCGCGCAGAAACTCGAGGAGGAGCTCGCCCGGGAGGAGAGAGACTACGACGAGCTGGAGCGTCTAAGAAAGGAGATCGAGAGCGACTGCTCCGCGGAGGTCGGCGCGCACGTGCGCGGCACGCCGGCGGCGCGCGCGCGGCTGGCGGCGGCGGCGGCGGCGGCGCGGGACCGGGCGGCGGCGCTGCGGCGCGCGCTGCAGCGCACTCGGGCCGTGCTGCGCGACATCGCCGACACCGAGGCGTGGCTGGCCGCGCTGCCCGCGCGCCTGCCGCCCGGCGTCGACCGCGACATCACCGACTCCGCCGCGCTCTACGCCATGAAAGGTGACGCCTCCCGTCTCGCCGGCTCGCCGGCTCGGTCGAGCGACCACGATTTATTCATCTTTCGGTCACCCGGTTCGCTCACACGAGTGGATCGCGGCCGCGCTTCGTGACGATCGATCCGTCCGTCCGACTGCGGTAGCTTCGTGGAGCACGATTATGCGAAAACATAGAACAAACACAGCATACATTCGGCACCGCCGATCGTTCGTACTCGTAAGTTTTGGATTTTCCGTACTCTGAACGGACGCGTCGTCCGTTCGAAGGACGGAAGATCCGAAACGAAATCCGAAGTGTCGATATCGCCGACCGCCAGGCGCAGTCGACGTCGACGGACCGTGCGCTTTAGCGAGAGTGTGACGGCTCCCGTCCGACGCGTGTCCGCAGGCAGCTTCCAAGCGCTGAAGGACGAGTGCGACTCGCGCTCGGAGCGGTTCCGCGCGCTCAACGAGGCGGGCCACGAGCTGCTGCTGGCGGCCAGCGACCAGCGGCCCGCGACCCGCCCCGCCGCGCTGGCGCGCCGTCTCACGCAGCTCAACGCGCACTGGACGCAGGCCACGCACGGCGTCTACGAGCGGTACAAGTGAGTGCCGCGGCCGACGACCGACGTTCAGTCGAGAAATTTCTTTGGATTTGTTTCACGTCACTTACTTTTTTAATCGCTCTGTAGGAGACGCATTCTGCTATAGTGGACTAATTTCACGGACTCTTTCGATAGATCCTATAGAATGAAAATCGGACGTTCCGAACAAAACGGCGACGGCGATAAAATGCAAACGCAAATTTTATATAGCTTCGTATTCACTGTATTAATATTTTCATGCCAAATTTGACTTTCAAATTATGTATTGAAGTCGAAGGTGGTCGGGTGCCATACATCATTGTATGGTACCCGGCCGCTTTCAGTTCTATTTTTTTTCTTTCAAAGTATTTCAATCGAATCGAAGTATTCAATTGAAAATAACATAGAAATTGAGACGTCAACGAACGTTACAAGTTAAACTAGTCGTACATCCAAACCGTAGTTATAGTCGTATAGCTAGTGAGCGTAGCCGGGCGCAACGTGACGCCGGCCGACACGACGCCGGCCGACATGACGCCGGCCGACACGACGCCGACAGGGTGCTGGCGGGCGCGTGGCTGGAGTCGGGCTCGCTGCGCGCGTGGCTGGCGCGCGAGGCGGCGTGGCTGGCCGGCCTGCGCCGACGCCTGCGCCGCAGCCCCGCCGCGCCCACCGACGCCGAGGACCTCACCACCGAGCTCACCGAGCTCGAGTGCCACGTCGGCCGCCACGGCGACCAGCTCGCGCGCATACAGGTACCGCCGTCCTCGCCGCTCGACGACCGCTTCGAAAATGCAGTGCTCAGAAAAAAAATTACATCTCCGAAAGTCACTTGTTGTGTTTTTAGTCTCCGACATATACGATCCGATTTAATTCTTCCGTATAAATTCGTTCACAAGGATGGGAGATTCTTTTCGGCGACGTGAGCGATTACTATTTTGCCGGAATTACTTCAAAATTATCGCGCTATTCCGTACATTTCAATCCGTATAATATCCTTTTCTAATAAATCTGTGTATTCCGTTACACTTAGTAGGTATATCACTGAATTACCGCGCGCGTGTGTGTGTGTGGCGCAGGACGTGGGCCGGCAGCTGATCGCGGCGCGCATCATGCCGGACTGGGTGCAGCGCGAGATCGACTCGCTCGTCCGGCAGGACACCGAGCTGCGCGCCGAGGTCCGTACTTCCCCGGGGTCATCCCTGACCTGTCACTCTCCCCGTATGTACATCGTCGAAGTCGACGATGCGGTCGAATAAACAGGTCGAAACTTTTCACCTGCAGTTTTAACGACGAATCTAAAGAAGCTACGCTAGCTAGAAATAAGGGACGCACTACGTATTTTTTCCCTTCGTAACGGAGCGCTCTCGGTCGCGGCGCGCAGGCGGCGGCGCGGCTGCAGCTGCTGGAGCGCTCGGCGGCGGAGGCCAGCCGCGCCGAGCTGCAGCTGGACGGCCTGCAGCAGTGGGCGGCCGACGCGCTGGCGCAGCTGCGGCGGGGGCGGCCGGCGCCCGCCCGGCTGCAGGTCGGTACTGCGGACCGCGTGGACCGACGCTCCTTTACCCACGTAAAATTGCCACACGTTGTAAATTGTCACTAAACTCCACAGTAAATATTCAAACACGAAATGTAATAAAACGATTAAAATTGTACACTCATCGTTCTTACACACTCGACATAGAAAGAGAGCCGAAGCGGGAATCGAACGAGTTTGAAACGTCGCGATAAGCGAACAGGTAGAACGGACAGAGACGCGCTGGGGCGCATGCGCACGCTGGCCGCCGAGTACGTATACTAACTGTGTGTGTGCGCGCGCGCAGCTGGCGGCGCTGGGGCGCATGCGCACGCTGGCCGCCGAGTACGTATACTAACTGTGTGTGTGCGTGCGCGTAGCTGGCGGCGCTGGGGCGCATGCGCACGCTGGCCGCCGAGTACGTATACT
This sequence comes from Yponomeuta evonymella, assembly GCA_963969515.1. Lineage (NCBI taxonomy): Eukaryota > Metazoa > Arthropoda > Insecta > Lepidoptera > Yponomeutidae > Yponomeuta > Yponomeuta evonymella. Next base: position 98,170 of record OZ018359.1, read on the forward strand.
AACTGTGTGTGTGCGTGCGCGTAGCTGGCGGCGCTGGGGCGCATGCGCACGCTGGCCGCCGAGTACGTATACTAACTGTGTGTGTGCGTGCGCGTAGCTGGCGGCGCTGGGGCGCATGCGCACGCTGGCCGCCGAGTACGTATACTAACTGTGTGTGTGCGTGCGCGTAGCTGGCGGCGCTGGGGCGCATGCGCACGCTGGCCGCCGAGTACGTATACTAACTGTGTGTGTGCGTGCGCGTAGCTGGCGGCGCTGGGGCGCATGCGCACGCTGGCCGCCGAGTACGTATACTAACTGTGTGTGTGCGTGCGCGTAGCTGGCGGCGCTGGGGCGCATGCGCACGCTGGCCGCCGAGTACGTATACTAACTGTGTGTGTGCGTGCGCGTAGCTGGCGGCGCTGGGGCGCATGCGCACGCTGGCCGCCGAGTACGTATACTAACTGTGTGTGTGCGCGCGGCGCAGGCGCTGCGCGGCGGACTGCACGCGCAGCTGGCGGCGCTGGGGCGCATGCGCACGCTGGCCGCCGAGTACGTATACTAACTGTGTGTGTGCGTGCGCGTAGCTGGCGGCGCTGGGGCGCATGCGCACGCTGGCCGCCGAGTACGTATACTAACTGTGTGTGTGCGTGCGCGTAGCTGGCGGCGCTGGGGCGCATGCGCACGCTGGCCGCCGAGTACGTATACTAACTGTGTGTGTGCGTGCGCGTAGCTGGCGGCGCTGGGGCGCATGCGCACGCTGGCCGCCGAGTACGTATACTAACTGTGTGTGTGCGCGCGGCGCAGGCGCTGCGCGGCGGACTGCACGCGCAGCTGGCGGCGCTGGGGCGCATGCGCACGCTGGCCGCCGAGTACGCCGCCGCCGGCCGCGGGGGCGCCGCCGACCGCCTCAATGAACAGCTGCAGCTGCTCGAGGTAACCACATACTAACTGACATGCGGCTATTCGATGCGTAATTTTTTTTGTTTTTGGCATGGTATTGCGATTTCTTCATGTCTTCTAAGGGTCTAACTATTTTGTTACGAGTTGCTTTTTAAGTATGTTTATCGCCTCAGTGAGCGAACCGTAAACGTGAGACGAGTATTGTAAAGTATTACAAACTGTATCTCCGGCTACAGAGCAAGCTGAACTCGGTCGAGGAGCACCTATCGGCGGCGGAGAACGCGCCCGCAGAGGCGGGAGCGGAGGCGGAGCCGGGGGCGGAGGCGGAGGCGGGAACGGAGGCGGAGACGGAGGCGGAGGCGGAGGCGGAGGGCTCGCTCGAGGCGCGGCTGGCGCGCGCGACGGCGGCGCTGCGGGCGGTGGAGGCGGCGGCGGCCGAGCTGGAGCGGGAGCCCGGCCCGCAGCCCGAGGAAGTGAGGGCGCAGCTGCGCTCCTGTCTGGTGAGTTTGGAGACGAGCGAGATAACTCTTTGTACTAGTAATCCCTAGTAGTTACCGTACAGGTTATAGATAAACCTTACAAGTAGTAGTATAAACTCTAGAAAAAATATTAGCCCTAAAAGTAGGAGTATAGTTCCAAAAACTGGTAGAAAAAACCCTAAACCCTAATTTCCCGCCAGGCAGATCGTATGCCTGGGGACGGCCGGTCCAACTGATGTTCGTCAGACGTTATATTTATGGTATGTCATGTGAAACATTTTGCTTGCGCGATGCAGGAATGTTGGAGTTTATAGTGCGCGTGCAGAGTTGACATGTGCTCGCCACATCACTCCCCTTCAAGACCGTAGCTACGCATAGCTAGGTCTGATAGGAATCGAAGTCTGTGCTATAAAGCCTGCAAGTGCCAGGAGGCGCTGAGTCAGTGAGTCGACTAGCGGTTGAGGGTGTTCGGCGGCTAACAGTCACTTCACCGGCGACAGTACCATGGGGACCGCGCATGTGGTAGGAACCGGTGAAGGCTGCTGTACCACTGGCAACGTGCGCTGTTGCTGTGTGGCTGCCGTGCCGAGGGGTTGGGGGAGATCACCATCAGTACCAGTAGTCGGTGCGTTGACTGTAGTGGAACTGATGAGGTGAGAAGGAAGAGGATGCTGGCCTTGCTTTGAGACTGATTGTATGTGGGGTGCTGCGAGAGCGAAGGAAGGTTGACATTGTTCTGTCGAGGGTCACCACTATAGGAAAGAGCGGGTGATCGTGCTCTTCCACTATAAAGGGAAATTTCCCGCCAGGCAGATCGTATGCCTGGGGACGGCCGGTCCAACTGATGTTCGTCAGACGTTATATTTATGGTATGTCATGTGAAACATTTTGCTTGCGCGATGCAGGAATGTTGGAGTTTATAGTGCGCGTGCAGAGTTGACATGTGCTCGCCACACTCTTCTCCACTCCATTTTTACGAGTGAGCCGAAAATGGGCTGAGATGCAAAACCCTTCCTCCACCCCCCCCGTCATCCCTGCGCGAGTGTCAGGCTATATTAAATTAGCATTAAAGGAACAGAAAAGCAACAGAAACTCAAAATCGCTATTAAGTAACGTTATAGTACAATCATGACTTCATGAGTCACTAGACTAGGATTAAGAATAGCGTCACTCCATTTACTTCAGTGGATGTCGTAGAAGGCGACTAAGGAAATAAATTACCAGGAGATGGGCAGCAGCGTCTTCCTGAGATTCCAACCGCATACTGCGATCGCCAACCCGCCTGCCAAGCGTGGCGATTATGGCAAAACCCTTCATGGTCATGAATACCACGAAGGAGGCCTATGTCCTGCAGTGGGCGTCAAATGGCAGATTATTAGTCACTAGATGGCGCTGTTATATTTAATTTATTATACTCGAATCTTAATTTTATTTAACTACGCCAATCACGTGTAATGTATGTAAAACATCAGTACGCGGGTGTCATAAGCTATATATTAATCAGCATTAAAAATCACCTAAAATACGAAAATAAAAAACTGAAATAAAAAATAACCAACAACCCGAGTACTGAGCATTAACTACTAAGCAGACGGGACCTAAGTTCAGCAACGTTACTCCTTAGGTTGGTCCCGCCTGCTTAGTGGTTAATGCTCAGCAGTCGGGTTTTTGGTTATTTTTATTTGAGATTACATCTAAATCTCGGAGATTTGTTGATGAGATAATCGAAATATGGCAAAATATTGCTGATGTTTGGTATAATTTTTTGAATATGGAGCTAAAACATCTAAGATTACAAGATGGTTTACTTTTGCTCGAAATATGTAAACGATCCACAAATTTGTAAACATGTTTGATCAAATACTTACTGAAAACGACAATGAGTTTGTTTTCAATTGGAACATCTAAGCAATTGAGTACACAAATTTCAACACACAACACGTTTATTCCGGCGTATGTGTGTGCACTAGTCCACAAAATACGCCGTCATCAGTCAGTAAACCGCAACCACCGAACGCCGCGCCCGCTATTGTGTGATCGCTGTAGCGAAGGTCGCCGCTACCAGCCGCATTCAACACATAAATGACTATTGATACGATCTGAAAGCCAAGCGGACTAAGTAGTGCATAGTTGGCCGATGCGTTCGTCGCGTGACTCCGCATTAGCGCTGCCGCTGCGGCTTACGCTGCTGCATGCTGTTGGTGTTAGTGGTCGGCGGCTCAGCCTCCGCGCTCGCGTGCGGCATTGAAGGGATTCATTCAATCGAACCTGGAGCTGCGAAGTGTACTGTGCTCACTTATATAACTTGAGGCGGCAAGTTGTCGCTGCTATTTCAATGTTCTGACAGTGTTTATCATATTGCACTCCATGATATCTTTGTATCGTATTGTGTAATGTGTAGGTTATTTTTTACTACCTAAAGTGTTTTAGTCATGTCGTGCCATACGGGATTAGCTGTACATGGATTAATTAACGAAAAGCTTGTATTTACTATGTATTACTATTGCCCGAGTTAAATTTTTTACACGTAATTGTTACAATTGTTTGTGGCGGCGCGGAAGCGTAGAAACGAAGTCTGAAGATGCTCTGTAGGCCTAACTAGGCGGGCGTCAGCTTTTGTCCACGCATGCCCTTGATCGGAAAAAAGTCTATTCCTACAGAAAAAAAAAATTATATCACTCGGATAAGGCTGAGTCTACGGCTGGACATCTTGCGAAAAGCGTAGCGGATATAAAGTACGTCGTATGTCAGTGGGTCTAGTTTTCGTAACGTGCAGCTCCTAGTAGAATGACAGCAATGTCGCGCGGCGAGTAGGCAGTGCGGCGGCCGCCCGACTCGTCGACTAGCGTGATGGGTTATTGGGACTGGCTATGTTACACTCTCGCTATTGTGAGCGTCGCCGCGTTCAAATGGATTGTAAGTTAAGAGTTTTCATTTTATTGAGTTCCAAGGTAGAGTTTTAGTTCGAACATTGATTCATGAAAATCAAGGAGTGAGTTAAGGTAGACCAACTCTTCCAAATGTCATTCATTGGCACTTTTCTTCAAAGTAGGCCATGACGTCAATAGATTCTGATGTTTGAATACTTTTATTTTATTTAAAAAGTCTTAGTAATAGTATAAACCCTAGCGGTAACTCTGTCCGATAACATACGTTGATTTCGTAAACTTCTATGATACATGAGATGACGGGTGATGTGTAGCTTAGAACTCAAACGTGGTTCCGGAAAATAATTAAAGAGACTCCAACTATTTCATTTATGTTTCGAAAGAAATCTTTAAGGGTGGACGACTTAGATTGTGATATATGAATTATTTATTTGCATTTACACACCACGCAATAAAGATAATAATACAGTAGTAAGACTACTAATTTTAATGTGGTCGTCTCCTTAGATCGGAATTTTCTGTTTTTCGTTATATATTTTTATCGGTTTTGAGTATTTGAAAGGCAAATAGGCATGATGACAAATTTTTAAAAACAGTCCTATAATGTTTCTATTACATATTTTTGGTCACAGTTACCGCTTAGTAGTAAAAAAACACATTTTAGTTTTTAGATTTAAAATTCCCACCAAAAAGCTCGCCAGTTTCATGGCGTCGACAATGACGTCACAGTTAAATAGTCAACACAGCAAAGCTAGTGGATTCGTAACGTATATTAAATAATAGCTATGCACTGTGGGAGCACCTCAATACAAACCCCAAATAAGTTATTTGTGTTCGATCCAAAACAGAAAAAAATACAAGACAAGCTGCAAGGCGACGCCGACGTACAACCAGGATACTGCCTAGCACTCAACTTTATTTTTGTGAAGATCATTTCGACTTGAGTAGTTACTTTACACTGTAAATTCTCAAATCAAATGGTACGAGTATATGTTGTTTGAGATCTAAATTTAATATAGAAATAATATTATTTCAAGTTAAGGAGCGGTAGTAGCGGAGCGGTAGAACGCCGGCTTCTCATTCGGGACGTCGTGGGTTCGAAGCCCGACATGTACCAATAACTTTGTTTTCTAAATTACCTACGTACATTTCTGAAGTTATGGTAGCAATACCACTCGCTAAGCGTAAAGGAAAACATCTTGAGGAAACCTGAGTGTCTGAGGTGTGTTACACACCTCAGCGCTTGAAATCGCCAATCCGCGGTGGGTACGCGTGGTGATTAAGCCCACACTATCTCTGAGAGAAGGCCTGTGCTCTGCTGTGGGACGTATATAGGCTGCATTATTATTATTATATTTCAAAAGTACATTTCAAAGACTTAATCTAATGTATACATACTATTAGATTTGGTTTGTTTGTTACTCAAATTATTGTGATTTTATAATTATTATGCTATTGCATTTATGCGATAAGTGGTAGTATAATTAATGTACTCAAATTGAAGTTTTTACATTCCTAAATTCTGCTGCACAAAAGTCTGTATACTTACTTGATGCTAAAAACTCCCAACATCAACAGAGTTTTCAACTTAAAGTTACACTACACTAGATACAAACGTTCGATTTCAATACCAGACATCTTTGTCTTCCAAATAATCTTTAATGTTATGATAGGCTTTGTTTCACAGTATGTTTAACACATTTTTTAAACCGCGTCGGTGGTAACTTTAATATATCTTGAGTAATTTTATTGTAGAACCATATGCAGTGCCCCATAAAGGATGTATTAACTTTTTAAAATCTAAAACGTGAAAATGACAATTAATGTTTATTCCTAGTATTAATATTATGATGGTTACCAATATTTTCGCAATTGCTGATATTTTGTCTAACATACATAATATGTTCATAAATGTATTGACTTGCAACTGTTAAGATGTTAGTTTTTTTTTAAAGAAATCCCTTAACGAGTCAGTGAGCTCCCTAATTCTTTTGACTGCATATGCTGCAGAACTAAGCCTGTGTGCTAGTTTTACAATATGAGGACACCATTGAAATTTTGAATCGAATGTGATGCTTAGACATACGGTATCTTCTACAAGTTCTGGTTTTTCTTTTGCGAGAACATTGTTGTTTTTAACTAATCTTACGTTCGGTAGGGTAAATTTTATACATTTTGTCTTCTTGGAATTTAGAAGCAGATTACTTGCCGTGAACCAATCTGATACAGAGAGCAATTTATTTATTTATTTACACTTTACAAATATAAGAAAAATCACCATAAGTTAAGCCACAGTGTGAATCCAATTACTGAAAAACACAGCATTCACAACACATATCATGTAAGACTTATATACTACAAGTTGGCATAAGTTTGGAGTTTTTTTGTCCGTTTTTTCTCCAAATGATCTAGATTTTGAAACGGACACCTAGTTTTTCTTGTAACGTTCATTAAGTCACAGTTTCTGTGTTACTTTGAATAAAAATTTTTTGACTTGATTTGACTTGACTTTGCATAATTGGGTATTTTTGTATGAAAATACTTGCTTATGACGTCACATTTCAGAGCACTCTTTTTATGTTTAATCTATTTAAAAACTGTAATAACTAGTAATTGACTAAAAGAGATACATTTTCCGAGATGTTTTGTAATTTTTGTTTTAATTGAGCATATGAAATAATTTATTGTTGATCGTGTCAAATACTGAACAGTCAGGATTGAGTTTCGAATGACGTTGACACTAATTGGATTAAGTTTGATCTGAATTTACTAAGCGTATATGCAAACAAATCGAATTTCTGAGGTTCTTTTACAAAAGGTTGGTCGTGCTACCTACATAATTCGTTAATTATTGAATAGAATCCTCTGCTGAGTATAGGCGTCTTTCTCATCCATCAATTAGCCCGCATACGTCCACTGCCAAGACGCTGGATGCAAGTCGGTTCCAACCGGTCTTTTTGGAAATCCATGGAGGAGGCCTCTGTCTAGCAGTGAACTTCTTGTAGCTGAATGATGAAATGAAGATGACGTCTACTGCTGGACATGAGTGCCCGCTAAGGCGCATGTCCAATTTGAAAAATTAAATCATATTACAATACTCTCGGTTAAGTCTTTGCCTGAACTTTATTTTTTCCCCTCAGCGATTGTACCGAACACTGAGCGAGTTGAAGGGTGAAGTGGAGGCGGTGATCAAGGCGGGCCGGCGCGCCGCCGAGGCCGGGGCCGGTGCCGAGGCCGAGGCCGGAGCCGAGAGCGGGGCCGGAGCCGCGGAGGTCGAGCCGCTGGGCGCCCGGCTCGACGCGCTCAAGGCGCTGTACAACCGGCTGGGCGGCGCCGTCACCGCCGCCAAGGGCCGGTTGGAAGCCGCGCTGTTGACTGCGAGGGAGTTGCAGGTCACTCTTCTATTTAGGAATTTTGTTTTTACTTTATGGACAGTCACTTCGTAGGATTCGTGAACTTAGAACGTCGACGAAGCGGAAGAGGTTCGTCGCCGTCGGCTATCTTTCCGGGACGGAGGCGGTTTTACAGTCGTTCCTATGGTTTTCATCGTCCGCCAGAAACCATTAAATGTCGTATCGCGTGAGAACCGCAGTGCGCTAACGGGCGCTCGTCCCGCAGAGCGACGCGAGCGCGCTGCAGGCGGCGCTGGCGCGGCTGCGCGGCGTGCGCGGCGCGGCGCTGGCGCTGGAGCTGTCGCGGCTGCGTGCGACGCGCGACCGGCTGGCGGCGGCGCGCGCGGCCGGGCCGGCCGCCGGGCCGGTCGCCGGGCCGGCGGCGTGGGCCGACGTGGAGGCGCACTGGGAGCGGCTGGTGCGCGCGGCGGCCGCGCCCGCGCGCCTGCAGGCCGCCAGTGACGCGCTCGCGCGCCGCCCGCACGACAAGGTCAGTGCCGTTGTATAAAAGGCGGCCCGAGATAAACGTGCCTCGGGTAGCAAAACACGCGAGGAAACACGCTTTGTTTTTCTCAAATTCGGGGAACTCGGGGTCGACTAAAGCTTCATTTCTTCCAAAAGTTTATTTAACGAGTTGTGTTTTCTTCATCTTCATGCTTATGACATTTTTCTACCTGCACCGAGACCGATGGGAAGTAAAAGAGATCATAATGCAACCCACTTTTTTCGGAAAAAAATTTTTCACACCCGGTCCTGTCTCGAACGAAAAAAATCTATAGCAGTAAGGTCAATCATAGATAAACAAACCAACAATCGATAACACTGTGGCGAGCACATGTCAACTCTGCGCGCGCACTATAAACTCCAACATTCCTGCATCGCGCAAGCTAAATGTTTCACATGACATACCATAAATATATTATAACGTCCGACGAACATCAGTCGGACCGGCCGTCCCCAGGCATACGATCTGCCTGGCGGGAAATTTCCCTTTATAGTGGAAGAGCACGATCACCCGCTCTTCCCTATAACACCTCAGGAATAAACGATCGTAGAAAATCCTAGTAGATATTGTAGCTCTAAACTACGGTAAAATAAAATAACTGTAAGGAGAGAATAACGTGGGCTGTTCAATAAAAAATATATATTATTTGAATGACATTTAAGTAATAATTAGTGATACTGATTTCTCACTGACAAATGTTTTGATGACGGTACATTCCCTGACCTAATGAAACATAGTAGGCTAGTTCCTTTATTTAAAATGAATTGCGTGGCGCAAGGCAAAACAATGACGAAGGGAAAATAGTACATTACGATACTAGTGCGAAAAGTAGGAAATTCGCAACGAGTGGCGATAAATTAAAACACGACCGAAGGGAGTGTTTTATATCGTCACGAGTTACGAATTACCTATTCGCACGTGTATCGTACAACGTTTTATAGTACATATGGCCCTTTGAAGTTTCGACATAGGCACGTAAAGTGCTCATTATCGCACTAGTGCGGTAATGTAGCACCATAATTGTACTATAAAAAACTTTCTTGGTTTCCTTAGTCATTGCTCAAAAATTTAAAAATTACTTTTTTTCACACGTTAAAATAGTAGTTTATGTGACTGTCACATAATGAGGGTTATTAAAACACGAGCGAGATTTAAAAAAACGAGCCTTGGCGAGTTTTTTAATAGCATTCGCGAGTTTTTAATACCAAGTTATGTGCAGTCTCATACACTACTTTATCTACACTCATAATGAAATTTTTGAAACAAAATGGCGCAATTTCGACAAAAGTATCTTGACATTCAATCGTCTGCACTCAGTTTTGCGCGCGCTATTTTAGGTATTTTTAGTTGCACTTTTGGTACTTTGGTACCACGAAAATGAAATTAGGTTTTTTATAGTCAACTTTTGACATTAAAAAAAAACTTAAGTTTTTTTCCGTGATCACAGCAACACTTTAAAAAAAATAACTGTAACATAAAGTGAAAAATCTGACCTTTAATGTAACTTTATATTACACTTTTTTTTTTATTTTCTTTAAAGTTATGTTTTGTTTAAAGCCTGTCAATATGTGTTTACCCTTGAATTCTTAATTTGAAGATTATGATATGAGTGTAGATAATAGTAGATTATGTACTAAGGGAATAAAACCATGTATTATGTCATGGGCGGCATATTGAACCCTGAGCGGAGCGAAGGACTCCGAGTTAACTCGCGAGCGCAGCGAGGGAGTTAAATTTTAACTCCTGAGCGAAGCGAGGGAGTTATGTAGAGTCCTGAGTGAAGCGAGGGGTTCATACCGCCCGAGACTAAGACATGTTTTATTCCAGAGGTGAATACTCTACTTTTCACACCATCTGGGAGACAATAAAAAGACAGGGCTGCATAAGTTGAAAATATGTATTAAAACCTGAAATTAAATATAAAGTCCACACTCTTTTACGGCTTAGCAACTTAAATTGAATATAACTTTTAAATTCGTATTTGCAATTCGCGCCTTTTTTTCTTGTTTTTGTTGGTGTTTCGCGCGGTCACAGGACACAGTATTTCAGAAAAAAAAGAAAAAAAAGAGGTGAGTTTCGAACAACAATTCGAATTTCGAATTGCAATGCGGGGCTTCTCCATAGTTTTCATGCGAATTTTGACATTCTAAATTCAAATCACTTTATTCCCTAGGGAAATTCTTCATTATTATTGCCCTCGAGAGACAAGGCCATGCTTTACGATGATATTTGACGGTACGTAATAAGGCATTGTCGAGCAGGAGGTGTGAAAAAAGTATTTCAGTAGTGTCTTATTTTACGCATGCTTTAAAGGGTCACTTTCCGCACAATGTGTTAACACAAAAAAGAACGCAATTGTATTGAAAAATCATAAACTATAATGAGCTTATCTATTGCCAGATCGTTTATAGAAAAGTTTCTTAAAGCGAACTGAACGTCAGGTCGCGCTCGCCAAGTTGCGCGACGAGATGCGCGTACACCGGCCCGACGCGGCCGACGACGAGACCCTCGCCGCGGACTACGCCGACCTGCTCCGCCAGCTCGAGGTCAGTGCCGAGCTTTCGGGACGACCGTGGTAACTGGAGTAACGGAATTTTCTCTGATAAAAAAATACTATTGAAATAATCATCGCTGCTAGCGAAAATTAAGACGATGTTTTCAATGAGTATCACAATAGCAGCAATTTTTACCATTTTTAAATATGATTTTCATTGCGATAGTGATTTTTTCTGGAATAGTTGCCGTTCCTCAAGGATTCACTGTCGATGTCGCATCGAGCTTTCATTGTCGGTCTCACTGTCTATATCCATCGGCACTTAAACGCTTTGCGGAGCTGCGGCGCTTTGCTGACGTCATGTGTTGTGCGCGTGCGCGTGTGCGTGGCCCACCCCGCCCCCGACCTAACCTAACCGAGTGGCGCTAACTACATGACATCATTCATCACTCATTGGGACTGGGCGATCGCTGTACATATATCCATCGCCGGTGACGGCATTTTCGTCCGCCATCGGAGTCGCGGGATCGCATCACTCATCGGCGCTCGGCGGAACCACACTTCACTAACCTCTGTACATAACACCCGTGTGCGATAACCGACCGGCGCGAGCGGACCCTGAGTGTTCGATGATTGCAGCGCGCTGCGGACCGGGCCGAGCCGGCCGAGTATGCCCTACTCACCGACACGATCAAGCGGCGCCTCGAGAGCCCCGCGCCCGAGGCCGACCCCGAGGCCGACCCCGAGCCGGCCCGCGAGCCCACCCCCGAGGGCGAGCGGCCGGCGGAGCTGAAGCGCTCCAAGATCCCGCTGGCGCTGCACAGCCCGGCGCCCATCCGCCGCGAGATACAGCGGAGCGGGTCCAAGAGCCGCACGTCGTCGCCGGAGCGGCGGCCCTCGCCCGCCCCCGCCCCCGCCCCCGCCCCCGCCCCCTCCGCGCCCGAGCCGAGCGATAAAGACAGCAGCACGTTCAACCTGTCGCGGGACAGCGAGCTGTTCACGCAGATCTCGGACGACAGGCTGCAGGCGCCGGCGGAGGCGCCGTGTCGGATGGTGGAGGTGCGCGCGCACGAGATCGTGAAGCACGTGACGGACGTGACGGACGTGACGGAGGAGCCGCGGACGTTCGTGGTGGAGGTGACGCGGCTGGAGCGGCGGCGGCGACCCGCGCTGGGCGTGCTCAAGCGCAAGGGCGACGCCGAACGCGCCGGCGCCAAGCACATGAAGGTGGCGGCCGGCGCCGGCCCCGCCGACGACCACCGCGAGTACCTCATCTTGGACGACGCCGATCCCGCCCCGGAAGAACCCGAGGTCGTTACCGTCGGATCTGTTGACGAACGGTCGGATGAAATGGGACGAGAGGTGCCGAGCGAGACGTCGTCGGAGGAGCCCGAAGTCGAGGAGACCGATGTTTCCACCGAGCCCGCGTCGTCGGAGAAGATCGTATCTAGTGGAGGAGACGAGGTCATCTACAGCGAAGTCGAGGATGTGCTACAGGTAGAAATTGTGATTGTATAGTTTTGTAGGGAACAGACTAAAAATCTGGCGGGCAGGAGTATTATTATTCATACCTCGTCTCCTCAAGACGAGTTCAATTTTTTTGGAGCTATCAGGTCAAAGACGGTGTGTTAAGTGAAAGTCGATGGAATTTCTGTGTAATCTTTATCGGGATCCATCTTATAGTATCAACCTTCTTCATGTTAACCGGTGATTACAGAGCGTGGTACCTGCTAGTCCCGAGCCCGCAACGCCGGCGGACTCCTCATCGGACCAGGCCGAGCCGGGCCGGGCCGAGCCGGAATCGCCCGAGCCGGCCCTGCCGCTGGGCTCGTCCACCCCACTACGCAGCGCCGCCCACGTGGTGGCCATGTCGCCCAAGTTACAGGCTAAGGAACCGGTTAGTGTTCTGATCATGTGATCTATCTCAAGCTTTTCAGTTTCAGCGTTTGTCATAGTTTCGATTTGCTCTGACGCTAACATCTTTGCCCTGCAGAAGCCGAAGCCCGAACAGCTGGAGTCCACCGCCAGCCCTCCCCCCTCGCCCGCCAGCCCCCTCGCCCCCGCCCCCCTGGCCTTGGAGGCGGAGACAACGGCCATTGACGATGATGTAAGTGTTTAGTGCTGATAACTATGTTTTACATTACGCAATCTAACCGAAAACCAGACACATTATCGCGTTGACCAGTAAGCATAATCCTGTCTACATAGAGTGCTTAGAGTTTCGGCATCTCCTATGTTGTCCTAAAGGATCGCGAATACATATGTGCGTAGATGATTTCCCTTCCGGACTATTAGAGCGGTCAGTGGTCACGGCGACATAGTGCGCGCGCGCCTGCTGCCGTAGCCCGGAGGGGAATGGCGCCGCGACAACGTCGATCAGGTTGGCCAACATAGCCGCGAAATAGGGCGCAGACATTAGCTCGGTCAGCTGATAAAAGAGAATCGAAAAGTAGGGTCGATTACTTAATATCGACTGACGATTGAAGTTAAAGAAACGGAACGTTAAAATAATGTTACAACAGGAAGAAAGCCGTGAAATAGCATGAGTTAACATATTCATTGGGCCCAGACTCCGAACATTCCGATTTTATGTTTATATTGAGATCACCTGTTATGATGACATTTTTGACAGAAGAAAGTGTATGTAATGTGTTATCTATCAAGTGATTTTAAGAATCCGCCAAGGTTTTTCAAAGACGGCGGTTTGTAGACTTATTATTGCAATGTGATTCCCTATTTTAATTATTAAACAGTTGCTATCTTTGAAAGTTGGTCAAATTTAGCGATGCCATGAGTCACCCATCAGTCAAGCCAAATGAATATCGGGACGAGCACTCCATTGCAGCGAAGCCAATGGCCGACATCGTACAAGTCCCCGCACGCCGAGCCTCTCTTTTAGAATTTTGCGAAGCCGCAGACCGAGCGCGACGGAGAATGAAGCTCGGAGCTTCTGGGATCGGCCCGTTCGTCTGTCCCCGGCCATCCTCATGCAGTGACTAGCGATCTGCCTCAGATCGTCGTCCTACGTGGGGTTTGCCTGTTCGGGGTGATCTTTAGCTTAACTGTTTGAACGTGTCGTTCCGCAGGTGGAGGAGGCGGGGCAGGAGCAGGAGGAGGAGCAGGAGCAGGAGCAGGAGCAGGAGCAGGAGCCGGCGGAGCTGGCGGCGTACTGCGCGGCTGCGGGCGCGCTGCTGCGCCGCATGGACGTGGCGCGGCTCACGGCCGGCGGCGTGCGCGCCGAGCGGGACCCCGCCAAGCGGCTCGAGGTACGCCGCGTGGAGCCGCCCAAATTAAATGACGTTTAATGTGTTCGGAGCGCTAACCCCTCCCGGCCGGCAGGTGCTGAAGAGCGCGCTGGGCGCGCTGGCGCCGGCGGCGGCGGAGCTGATCTCGCGCGGGCACTCGCTGCAGTACCGCTGGCACACGCGCGCGCACGCGCCGCACGCCGCGCGCCTGCACGCGCGCGCGCTCGACCCGCTGCGCTACCGCTGGGCGAGAGTGCACAGCCAGCTGGAGCAGGTGAGTGCGGCTGCGGCGCCGCTCGCCCGCTGCGCTACCGCTGGGCGAGAGTGCACAGCCAGCTGGAGCAGGTGAGTGCGGCTGCGGCGCCGCTCGCCCGCTGCGCTACCGCTGGGCGAGAGTGCACAGCCAGCTGGAGCAGGTGAGTGCGGCTGCGGCGCCGCTCGCCCGCTGCGCTACCGCTGGGCGAGAGTGCACAGCCAGCTGGAGCAGGTGAGTGCGGCTGCGGCGCCGCTCGCCCGCTGCGCTACCGCTGGGCGAGAGTGCACAGCCAGCTGGAGCAGGTGAGTGCGGCTGCGGCGCCGCTCGCCCGCTGCGCTACCGCTGGGCGAGAGTGCACAGCCAGCTGGAGCAGGTGAGTGCGGCTGCGGCGCCGCTCGCCCGCTGCGCTACCGCTGGGCGAGAGTGCACAGCCAGCTGGAGCAGGTGAGTGCGGCTGCGGCGCCGCTCGCCCGCTGCGCTACCGCTGGGCGAGAGTGCACAGCCAGCTGGAGCAGGTGAGTGCGGCTGCGGCGCCGCTCGCCCGCTGCGCTACCGCTGGGCGAGAGTGCACAGCCAGCTGGAGCAGGTGAGTGCGGCTGCGGCGCCGCTCGCCCGCTGCGCTACCGCTGGGCGAGAGTGCACAGCCAGCTGGAGCAGGTGAGTGCGGCTGCGGCGCCGCTCGCCCGCTGCGCTACCGCTGGGCGAGAGTGCACAGCCAGCTGGAGCAGGTGAGTGCGGCTGCGGCGCCGCTCGCCCGCTGCGCTACCGCTGGGCGAGAGTGCACAGCCAGCTGGAGCAGGTGAGTGCGGCTGCGGCGCCGCTCGCCCGCTGCGCTACCGCTGGGCGAGAGTGCACAGCCAGCTGGAGCAGGTGAGTGCGGCTGCGGCGCCGCTCGCCCGCTGCGCTACCGCTGGGCGAGAGTGCACAGCCAGCTGGAGCAGGTGAGTGCGGCTGCGGCGCCGCTCGCCCGCTGCGCTACCGCTGGGCGAGAGTGCACAGCCAGCTGGAGCAGGTGAGTGCGGCTGCGGCGCCGCTCGCCCGCTGCGCTACCGCTGGGCGAGAGTGCACAGCCAGCTGGAGCAGGTGAGTGCGGCTGCGGCGCCGCTCGCCCGCTGCGCTACCGCTGGGCGAGAGTGCACAGCCAGCTGGAGCAGGTGAGTGCGGCTGCGGCGCCGCTCGCCCGCTGCGCTACCGCTGGGCGAGAGTGCACAGCCAGCTGGAGCAGGTGAGTGCGGCTGCGGCGCCGCTCGCCCGCTGCGCTACCGCTGGGCGAGAGTGCACAGCCAGCTGGAGCAGGTGAGTGCGGCTGCGGCGCCGCTCGCCCGCTGCGCTACCGCTGGGCGAGAGTGCACAGCCAGCTGGAGCAGGTGAGTGCGGCTGCGGCGCCGCTCGCCCGCTGCGCTACCGCTGGGCGAGAGTGCACAGCCAGCTGGAGCAGGTGAGTGCGGCTGCGGCGCCGCTCGCCCGCTGCGCTACCGCTGGGCGAGAGTGCACAGCCAGCTGGAGCAGGTGAGTGCGGCTGCGGCGCCGCTCGCCCGCTGCGCTACCGCTGGGCGAGAGTGCACAGCCAGCTGGAGCAGGTGAGTGCGGCTGCGGCGCCGCTCGCCCGCTGCGCTACCGCTGGGCGAGAGTGCACAGCCAGCTGGAGCAGGTGAGTGCGGCTGCGGCGCCGCTCGCCCGCTGCGCTACCGCTGGGCGAGAGTGCACAGCCAGCTGGAGCAGGTGAGTGCGGCTGCGGCGCCGCTCGCCCGCTGCGCTACCGCTGGGCGAGAGTGCACAGCCAGCTGGAGCAGGTGAGTGCGGCTGCGGCGCCGCTCGCCCGCTGCGCTACCGCTGGGCGAGAGTGCACAGCCAGCTGGAGCAGGTGAGTGCGGCTGCGGCGCCGCTCGCCCGCTGCGCTACCGCTGGGCGAGAGTGCACAGCCAGCTGGAGCAGGTGAGTGCGGCTGCGGCGCCGCTCGCCCGCTGCGCTACCGCTGGGCGAGAGTGCACAGCCAGCTGGAGCAGGTGAGTGCGGCTGCGGCGCCGCTCGCCCGCTGCGCTACCGCTGGGCGAGAGTGCACAGCCAGCTGGAGCAGGTGAGTGCGGCTGCGGCGCCGCTCGCCCGCTGCGCTACCGCTGGGCGAGAGTGCACAGCCAGCTGGAGCAGGTGAGTGCGGCTGCGGCGCCGCTCGCCCGCTGCGCTACCGCTGGGCGAGAGTGCACAGCCAGCTGGAGCAGGTGAGTGCGGCTGCGGCGCCGCTCGCCCGCTGCGCTACCGCTGGGCGAGAGTGCACAGCCAGCTGGAGCAGGTGAGTGCGGCTGCGGCGCCGCTCGCCCGCTGCGCTACCGCTGGGCGAGAGTGCACAGCCAGCTGGAGCAGGTGAGTGCGGCTGCGGCGCCGCTCGCCCGCTGCGCTACCGCTGGGCGAGAGTGCACAGCCAGCTGGAGCAGGTGAGTGCGGCTGCGGCGCCGCTCGCCCGCTGCGCTACCGCTGGGCGAGAGTGCACAGCCAGCTGGAGCAGGTGAGTGCGGCTGCGGCGCCGCTCGCCCGCTGCGCTACCGCTGGGCGAGAGTGCACAGCCAGCTGGAGCAGGTGAGTGCGGCTGCGGCGCCGCTCGCCCGCTGCGCTACCGCTGGGCGAGAGTGCACAGCCAGCTGAAGCAGGTGAGTGCGGCTGCGGCGCCGCTCGCCCGCTGCGCTACCGCTGGGCGAGAGTGCACAGCCAGCTGGAGCAGGTGAGTGCGGCTGCGGCGCCGCTCGCCCGCTGCGCTACCGCTGGGCGAGAGTGCACAGCCAGCTGAAGCAGGTGAGTGCGGCTGCGGCGCCGCTCGCCCGCTGCGCTACCGCTGGGCGAGAGTGCACAGCCAGCTGGAGCAGGTGAGTGCGGCTGCGGCGCCGCTCGCCCGCTGCGCTACCGCTGGGCGAGAGTGCACAGCCAGCTGGAGCAGGTGAGTGCGGCTGCGGCGCCGCTCGCCCGCTGCGCTACCGCTGGGCGAGAGTGCACAGCCAGCTGGAGCAGGTGAGTGCGGCTGCGGCGCCGCTCGCCCGCTGCGCTACCGCTGGGCGAGAGTGCACAGCCAGCTGGAGCAGGTGAGTGCGGCTGCGGCGCCGCTCGCCCGCTGCGCTACCGCTGGGCGAGAGTGCACAGCCAGCTGGAGCAGGTGAGTGCGGCTGCGGCGCCGCTCGCCCGCTGCGCTACCGCTGGGCGAGAGTGCACAGCCAGCTGGAGCAGGTGAGTGCGGCTGCGGCGCCGCTCGCCCGCTGCGCTACCGCTGGGCGAGAGTGCACAGCCAGCTGGAGCAGGTGAGTGCGGCTGCGGCGCCGCTCGCCCGCTGCGCTACCGCTGGGCGAGAGTGCACAGCCAGCTGGAGCAGGTGAGTGCGGCTGCGGCGCCGCTCGCCCGCTGCGCTACCGCTGGGCGAGAGTGCACAGCCAGCTGGAGCAGGTGAGTGCGGCTGCGGCGCCGCTCGCCCGCTACGCTACCGCTGGGCGAGAGTGCACAGCCAGCTGGAGCAGGTGAGTGCGGCTGCGGCGCCGTGTGAAATTGAAAGTCGATATTCAAATGTTTCACATTTTTTAAAAAAAGAACATCATAGAAACCATTTGAAAGAAGTTTCATTCGGAAACCTCAAACCGTGAAGATTCTATGTCAATTCAAAGAACCTATTGCAATAAAACGGCAATTTCATACTTTAACCCCTAATAATATATAATCTATTGAACTAAAATATATTGCTGATAACCGTTTGAATAATCGCCGTTTAAATCGATTTCTGTATGAAGTATTTTAATTAAATGCTGTTTAAGCCACATCCGGGAAACGAGTCTGCCTAAATTACATTGTTATAATATAAGTTTAAGCTGATGATTCTCCGAATTGAATAAATAAATAACCAAACGATCAAAGTTATGATCGGTCTCTAGAAGATTAGTACCCAATGCTGTAGCCCTACATTGTAACCCGCGACCGTCACCCTCCGGCAGGGGCGGCGCGCGGCGCTGGAGGCGGAGGAGCAGCAGCGCGAGCTGGCCGCGCTGCTGCAGCAGCTGGAGGACTGGTGCGCGCGGCAGCCCGAGCTGCACGCCGACTTCATGGTCAGTACATTGCTTTCCTACGTCGCGATCCACACGTGACTTTGATGCGTGGTGCTTTGATTCGTCGGTGAAGTAGCGTTTACTACTCGATCTAATTAACTTTGGAATGTATGATATCACGTACATTTAAAAGAAAATGAGCCTTTCCCCCAGCAAACCTTCCCGATGCGCGCGGAGCAAGCGGAGCGCGTGCAGTGGCTGTGTGCCGAGCTGCGCGGGGCGCGCGCGGGGGGCGGCGGGGAGGCGGGGCGCCGCGCCGACGCGTGCGCCGCCGCGCTGCAGCGCCTGCAAGCAGTTTACGACGCCCGGGAGGAGAAGGAGGTCGTGAGTACCACTCTGGGTCGGTCTTGGTCGCTCGTCCCCGACATTCTAACCTCGGTGTGCGCTCTGTTTGAAAGCCACACCGAGAATAGCGATGGTAAAAAACGATTTGCAAAGACCACTCGAGCCACACCTCGGACGCTGAACTCACATCTTCGATAGCCGACGTTTACGCTACTAAGATTTGTAAAATTATTTACTTAATGTATGTATTCCGCGGCAGGAGCCCGCCACGGTTGCGCTGACGAAGCGCATGACGTCACTGCGCGGTAAAGTGGAGGAGTGCGAGCGTGCACTGAAGGCGCCGCCGCTCGGACTGCTCCAGTTTGACGATTTCCCGCTGCAAGAAGACGCACTCGACGTGAGAGACGAACGTTTTCTTGCTTTTTTAGGTCTTTTCGGACGATAAATAACAAACTGTACATATGTACCTTATGAAAACTGGCTTCTTTTGTTAAAAAATAGGGGGTAAAGCTATAGGTAAAAACAATATCGTATACAGCCCGTAAACCGATATCCTGCGACCATCTCAAAATTGTTGGTAGAATTCTCAACAAACATTGCACACAGCGTGTCGCTGGAAGATCTCGTGAAATTTAAGTGAATTATTTTCGTCATCAGTACAAACAAATTTCATTTTAATCTTAACTATGAAATCGCGAAATTAATGGCAGCCGTTTCATAATAAAAATTGGGAGTTAAAAAGTTAAGTTTCTGGGCCTTTCTGCGACAGGGCTACATAGTATATGTATGTATATATATGAGATAAGTACGAATGAAGGAATGGTTAAATAAACGAACGAGTCGTACACAACGTCGAACGGCCCGTCGACCGAAGGTCCGCTAACGAGCCGCCCCGTCGCAGAAACTGGAGTCGGACGTAGCCGCACTGGAGCCCGACGTGGAGGGCTGCCTGCGCGCGGCGGACGCGAACGGCGACGGCGGCAGTGCGCTGCTGGCGCGGCGCGCGGCGCAGCTGCGGCGCGAGTGGCGGGCGCTGCGGGCGGCGGCGGGCGCGCGGCGCGCGGCGTGGGCCGAGGCGCGCGGCGAGTGGCTGCGGCTGTACGCGGCGCTGGAGCGCGCGGGCGGCTGGCTGGACGGCGCCGACGCCGCGCTGGAGGCCGCGCGCCGCCGCCCGCCCGCCGCCGCGCGCGCCGCGCTGCTGCACTTGGACGACCAGGTGCGCTGTGCTTCACTTATCGCCGTTCGTGCGCTCGCACTGGCGGTGAGTTCGATCGATAGATGAGCGTCGATCGGGTTCCCTTCGGGGAAGTCAATCTTTCATCGTTTCTCTCGTGTTCACGATACTGAACGAAAAATTTTGTAAACTGAGAACTAAACTCTGCCGAAGCGACAAACGAGGCCGAACGTAAAATGCCGAGCTTCATGGAGCGGTTATGGTCGTTAATGTTACTGTAATGAGGCCGATAGACGAGCTCCTTTATGCTCGAAGTCGAAGTTCGACTTCGAGCTGAGTATATAAGAGATTCCACGCGTCATGTCCTATCCCATTGTATTTTTACGAAGGGTGTGGTCTGAGATCTGCAAAGCTCGGAGTGGCCTCGGAATCGGTGTACCTACCGTACCGAGGAACGTGTCTGACCGAAGCGGATCACTTTCAGCCTACAAATGTGTTCGTAGATTCCCCTTTTCTGTAACATTTCAAGAGTCTTCATTTCGTATGAAATGAGTTTAAATAAATTTTGAGATAGTAACAATAAATTGAGGAGTAAATAGTGGTGTGTGTGGTACAGATGTGGGCGGAGTGGGGTCAGGCGGAGGGCGCTCGCGCGGCGGGGCGCGCCGTGCTGGCGGGCTGCGGCGCGGCGCTGGCGGACGCGCTGCAGCAGCAGCTGCTGGAGCTGGCGCGGCGCTGGCAGCGCGCCTTCGCGACCACGCACCGGTGAGCCGAGCCCGCCTTCCCGCTTCCGCCACTTTCCCGCATCCATCACTTACACGCATCGACCACCTTCCCGCATCTACCATCTTCCCGTATCCACCACCTCACCGCATCCACCACCTTCCCGATATTTTCACCGGAAGCTTAATGCAGTATAAGACAATTGCATGAACGCACCGACTTTATTTCATTGCCCGCCCACTTCCATTGAATAACCGCATTCCGGAATTTTTCACAAGGAAAAAGGCAAAACATTCGTGAGTAAGGTGCACTCCATGACTCTAAGCTTCTGTTTAACGATCATTATTAACAATCTCTAGGTTTCATTATGCGCATGTCTGAAGATTTTAAGCAGGCCAAGACTATCAAAATAATATACTATACTGCACGCTAGTCAGATCTGTCTTAGAATACGCATCCCAAATATGAAATCCCCAACATAGCCCCTACATAAACAGCATCGAATCCATTCAAAGAAAATGTATTCACTTTTTGTGCTTTCGTCTTAAGATATCCTTCGACTTCCAGGATCTATCACGACATGTGTAGATTTCATTTTCTAACACTCCAGCCAAGACGAGAGGTAGCAGACATTGTGTATTTGCATAAGATTGCAACATCTGGTATTGACTCTGCTGAATTACTCGGTGAACTTCATCTCAGGGTTCTGGGCCGAGCCCGACGACGTAAACCCCCGTTACGTCGTGTCTAAATGTTCCACAAACTTTCGACAAAACAGTTTTTTTGTGCGATTCAATAAAATTATTGCACATCAAGACATAGATTTGTTCAATACAGGGTTCCACACTCGTCTAATTAGTGCGCCATTCTGCGCGAGTGGATTGTTCAAATATGATTATGTAATTGTGTTGTCTCTTTTTTTATTGTATATAGTTAGTGTAAGTTATGTGTTTGCGAAGCATGAAGTCCACCATACATATTTTGGTTACGTTGTATCTATAGGTGAGAATGTGTTATTTGTTCTCAGTTATGTATTTTTAGTCAATTGGTATGATTTGTAAGCTGATGATTCTCCAATCTGAATAAATAAATTGCTCGCCCGATGGGGCGATGTCCCAAATAATAGTTATTTGTTATACAACAGTGCAAAGTTGCTTTTTAACCGCGTGCTCAATTTTGATGACAGTGCAAGCGAAGGATTCTAAAATTGAATCACGAGCGCAGCGAGTTATTAAAAAATTAGAATCCTGAGCGCTTAGCGAGGGAACCAAAAGAGCACGAGGTGAAAAATCTTTGCACTCGAGTGCAAAGATTTTTCACCTCAACTAAATGCAAAAAAACACAAAGGAGGTTCCGAGTCCCGCTAATGAAACCCGAAATACGTTTACAGACCATGAAAACCGAAATAGTAATTTTTAATTTTTCAAGTTATGAGTCGAGTGACGACCACGACACAAGAAAGCGGCCTAGGTGCATTAGCGAATATTGATGGACTAATGTTACGGCCCAGCCTACACATAAAACTCCACTGCAACTTGATGCGTACAATTAGCAAATTCATATCGACACATTTTACACCTCCATTTGACCCCTTACTCGGCTTGGATTTCTAATCTAGAGTCCAGCTAATAGAGACCTCTCCTGCAGCATGCTAAACAGCCTATCCGACGCGGATGCCGACACCACGCCGCAGCCGGAGCCGCGTGTCACGCCGGTCCCGAGCGACAGCCCCGCGAGCACTCCGGCGGCGGCGGGTGACACCTCTACGGCGGCGGGCGACACCCCGGCGGGAGCGGGCGACACCCCGGCGGGGGCGGGCGACACCCCGGCGGGGGCGGGCGACACCCCTGCTGCCGCGGGCGAGGCTCGCGCGCTGCATGACAGCCGCGCGCTGCTGGCCTGCGCCCCCAGTGTCAGCGACGAGTCCTCGCTCGAGATCCGCCTCAGCCTTGTGCAGGTCAGTCATTCATTAATTCACTCACTCATCGCTCATAACCAAAAGACAGTGTATTTCTCAGTTATGCGCGCGACCGCTTATAATAAATAAAAAAGTATTTATTTAAGTAACCACAAATTGAATAGTTATGATAGAAATAATTCATTTGACGGCTTACGGCATTATACACTGCCAAAAATGGCTACGTTACACGGTTTAACTGAAGTTCTCGTACATACTTTTCCACTGAGTCTACTCATGGCCTTTCACGTAGTCGTTCAGTTTTATTCAGATTTTATTCCACAAAGTTATATTACTTTCTTTTCTTTTACTTTTGTTGATGTTTAGTAAAAAGGTAATTCAAGAATCGAACCGAGTGCTCCATTCGAAGCGGCTTTATGGCAGTTCCTATAAACGACCTATCGGTATACGATCATAGGAACCGGTCATGAAAGACCTAACAAAGAAAATCATACTATAGTTTCTAGACTATGTTTTTCAAATTGTGTCTAGCTGTGTTATGCTAGTATGCTAGAATCTGTCAGTTTCACGTGATTTTTGAGGGGCAAAAGATACGAGTATTATGATGATGCCCGTCTAAACCTCATGCAAATTAAACTAAATTGGATTCGAGTGCTTACAACTCGAATTTATGTTCCTCTCTAGGTTTAGCGTGTTTCGGGAGCCACGCTCGTAGCAACTTTTAAAACTACGCTTTTTATGCATTTCGTTTCTGTTAAGAAATAAAACATTAGTAATGTCAATCGCCACTGTATCTTTCCATCGGTGATGATTTAGAGAGCACTCTGCGCCCGAGAGTGCGCGTGTGAAGTGAGGCTCTCGACTCGGGCTAACGAGCTCGGCTGGCCGCGCCATTGTCCACCTTATTGCCTGCCGTACAGGGCTCAACCATAATTATGCGACTAATAGCTGGCTACAAGGCGTCGACAAGTCTATACTCACTTGTCAGCAAGAATGATCACACCTGTGCGTGGATCTTGCACACATTGTAGTATTAACACGTGTAGCCATTGCAGATTTTGTCATGTTTATTTCTGTGACTCGTGGCAAAATGCAAACCAGTAGTTTCATTTAACTTTCAAATAAATAATCGATTGTTATGGGCTGTTTATTTATAGATCGAACATTCCAATTCAAAGTTATGAGGAGGAGTAGACATGAAGTATCCTAGGCGCGTCTATTTGCGTGCGCGGCTCCCTACAAGGCATGCGGCTATTCCTGGCGCCTCCCGCCGGGCGCGCTGGACCCTAAGTACTGGTGATAAGGTGCATATTGGCCTAACAAATCACCGCGAGGATGCGTCGACACTTCCGCATTGACTCCTGCATCCACGACGACTGCCCTCAGTTTCGTTTTAATTTCACGATAGACTGCTCCGAAAGATAATACAGGCTGGAGTAAATATTTAAACGAATTTTGTCTGTTTCAAATAGTTTTAGTAAGTAAGTAAGAAATCGCGGGAAACACGTAACATTCGGCAGTGGACGCTGGCGCGTGACACCGCGCGTGTTTTGTTTGTTGATTCAAAACGTGCGATCCATTCGATTCAATTACGACGTTTACGAGTGTTTGTCTATTGGCCGGTTATCCGGGGGATTATAGTAACTTTTGCGACTTGCTGATGTGGATTGTTTATAATGTTTTGAAAGTTTTTTCTCTACAAATGCCACTATCCTTAACGCGCGCGAATGAAGCCTTCGGTTGTCAGTGATACAATTAAAGAAAAACAACAAAAAAAAATATTGAGACTCGTTATCAATAAAAGCCGTCATCAGTCCGCTCATGTATGTACCTATAGAGGGTCGTTACTCCGCCGGTGTATTTCAGTTGTATTTTTACGCGGTTATTTTGGTCGCGTATAAATAAGTGAGTGATTGATAATTTACGCAGCCGCGTGCGCCGTCTCCTGGCTTGAGTGTGATCCTAACTCTCTGTAAGAGAAGGCGGAGTGGACACAGAACAAGTGTTGTTGTTAGTTATCGTAGTGTTAGTGTGCGCAGTGGCAGGTCGCCGGCAATCGCGAGAGATTTGGCGTGTCGCAACACCGCGTCACACCGTTTGGAGGAGGTGCCACTAGAATGTTGAGTCTCCAGGTTAGATTAAATTGTAGTCATAATTTTTTTGTCGCAAAAGATGCGGAGGCTGGTTTTGATACGAAAAGCGGATCGGCTGAAGCATTTAAAGGCATCATGAATTAAAAAAAAACTCACTATTGTTTTCTACAAAGAAGACGTTGATCGATGTTTTTTTAGGTTTCCGCACCCGAAGAGTGCCAAACGGGACCTTAATAACTGTCCGTCTGTCTGTCTGTATCTCATGAACCAGGCTGTATCTCATGAACCGTGATAGCTAGCCAGTTGACATTTTCACAGATGATGTATTTCTGTTGCTGCTATAACAACAAATACTTAACACCGAAAAAAATATTTAAGGGGGGCTCCCATAAAACAAACGTAATTTTTTTGCCGTTATTTGCTCTGATAATCATTATAGATAGTGGTACGGAACCCTTCGTGCGCGAATCCGACTCGCACTTGCCCCGTTTTTCACATTTAAATTTAGGACACGTACGTGTTTTAACTTATTGTTATGTTAGCTTTTCACTTGGTTTAACTTAATCAAAATTCAGAGCTCATCTTACGTTATGCAAATAATTTCAAGAAATTGATGTACAACTTGCAAGCGGTGGCCTTCTATTATTTGTGTTCTAAAAAGTTACATTTCAAATGAAAAGCTGTAAGGCAAGTTCTCCCAACCGATTTTTTAAAAGAAATACAGACATTATCATGATTAAATTGGTACTGCAGAGAGTAATATAAAAAGTTTGTAAAGAGAGGATAAACGAGGTATTCCAACCAGAACTTATTTTCGAAGACGTGCCTTGTCAATGTATTTTCCTAATCTATTGTGTCAATAGTTTTGAGTATAGCAAAACAACTGATTTCCGTGTACAAAAAAGCTATGTTGCCCTGTTTTGTCAATTTTTTTATTTTATTTTATTGGGAAAACTAATAGCTTATCATCACTAACACATTAAATTTACACACATAGATAGAGAAAGCCAACAAAAAGTTTTCACCGATAGCAATATTTTGGGCAATTAGCACAGGTGAAAGAGAGATAACACACAAAACGCGAGAGACAGTAACCATATCGACAAAATTTAAGGAAGGAGAATGGCCGTGGTAATAGGTTTTGTCGGTTATGAAGCCTATACAGATTCACAAAACTTAGAAATTATTATTTAGCGAATGATGAAAGTTTCCGTGTGGCGCCGGATTAAGAGTAGCGTCACTCCATTTCCTCCCGTGGATGTCGTAGAAGGCGACTAAGGAAATAAATTACCAGGAGACGGGCAGCAGCGTCTTCCTGAGATCCCAACCGCATACTGCGATCGGCAACCCGCCTGCCAAGCGTGGCGATTATGGCAAAACCCCTCATGGCTATGAAAACCACGAAGGAGGCCTATGTCCTGCATTGGGCGTCAAATGGCTGATGATGATGATGAATGATGAAATGTTAAATGAAAAATGAGAATCCATAAGTTTTTTGTTTATTGGAGTGTGTGTGTGTATGTGTGTGTGTGTGTGTGTGTGTGCAGGCGCGCGAGGAGGAGCTGCGCGCGCAGCTGCGCGCCGCGCCGCCGCCGCCGCCGCCGCTGGCCGCCGAGATGGAGCAGGTTCGCCACACTACCACTCTCACACAGTACATTGCATGAACTCTCTCTGCCTCGGTCTCTGCCTACCCCTCGGGGATACGGGCGTGTCCCAGAGGGGTAGGCAGAGACCTGGGTTTGCCACGGACCCGACAGGTCTCAGTAGTCGTTGCATGCACGCACGCCGGTTTCGGCCACTCTTTGCTCGAGTACATCGCCGGTAGGGGCGCATCTGAAATGGTTTGCCACTTAGACTAGCTTGGCAACTGGTTTACCGCGAGGCGACTGACCACTGTTAATTACTAATAATAACATCTACATATACAATCATTCGCCCCGGTCCCGACCTCCCTGTGCTGTGGTAACCAGGCAAGAGCATCACAAACATGGAAATACACCCAGAGTGAGTCCATTTGTATAAATCGAGTACGGCGGCCTGGAATGGCAATCGAACTTACGAACTCCCTTTTTATAATAACATCCTCGAAACACAATGAAACTGTAAACTATCTGTATGAAGATCTGCGACCCGATAGGTCGATGATATTACTAAAGCTGTCGGAAAGAAATGTCGATTGTAATAACTATCCACTGTATGGGATTATACGTTTTAATTCCGAAGTGTCAAAATCTGTGAGAATTAGACAGTTCGGAGTAGTTTGAATCGGATTAGTTCATACAGTGGAGAAGTTACGTAGTAGTGCCCCAAATTGGAAAGGGAGAGGGCTGACGTGACGGAGATGAGGCCTATGCCCAGCAGAGGGCTCTATTCATGGGCTTCATAGATAGAATACAATTATCTGTCCTGTTCTCACATAAATTAATTTACGACCTTTTTGTGCTATGGAAAACAGGCAAGGATGTCACAAACATGGAATTACACTCAGAATGAGGCCATTTGTACAAGTTGATTACGGTGACTTCTAATTCCATTTTTCGGTAACTAAGGCCGAAACCCGCACCATTAAGAGCAACAGTGCTAAGAGTACCCCAGTACGTGCAACCGAGAAGCACAAGGTGCATTTTGGCACTAAAAGTGTCTTTATCATTATTATCATCTTCATCCCTTCTATGAATATAGTCAGGCCGCTCGTCTACCGCAGATGTCAATGAGAAACGACATTTCTCCTAATCTCGCCCTGAAAAATTCTCGTTTCTCGTTGACGTTTCATCGACGTCTGCGGACGAGCGGCCTCGATAAAGATCGATACTACGTAAGCCCTCCACTGTACGGAGTTGTCTGATGTAGCCTTCGGAGTCGTCAAAACGATTAAACCGATAGAGTGGACAGTTACGTGATAGAGGGACAGGTCGTGGACGCAACCTCCGGCCTCATTAAACCGTGCGTGTCCCCAGGCTGCCCGCGCGCTGGGCGCGCACGGCGCGGCGCTGTCGGCGGCGCGCGCGCGGCTGGCCGGCCTGCGCGCGCTGCTGCGGCAGCTCGCCGCCTGGCCGCGCGCCGCCGCCGCCGCGCTCGCCCACGGCGCCGGCGCGCTGCCCGCCCCGCTCGCGGTCAGTGCCACTCTGTACTGTAATAATTGTCGTATTCGCTTCTTCCTGCTTTAGCCGGTCGCCTCTTTTTCCGGCACCGACTCCTGTCTCGGATGGGGTCGCCACACTCGTGTCCGTCCAAAATATACGAGTCGGCTTTTATTATGCTTCTCACTGAAAGATGAAAGCGCGGACACGCACGCGCGACTCGCAAAATCAATTTTCAGGCTTTCAGAGAAAAAGTCCGGCTAGATGTTCGTTCTCCTGGTTTATTTTATTTTATTAGAAGATGAAGAAACAAATAAAGGTACAATTAAAAATTTGAAAACGAACAGATATAAATAAGATGGAAGGTAGAATACGTACTGCATCCTCAGCCCTTTACATTGAGTTGAGCAATAAAAATTGTTCTCTATCTATCTGAATTGAATATGAACCTGAGTTCGGTTTTTCTATTTTTGGGGTCTGCAACCCTAGTCACAAAAAACGTGTACCTACTTTAAATTTCCAGAAAGAGCTACCGTCCCGGCTGGCGAGCTCGCGCGCCGCCCTGCTGGAGTACGCGGGCGTGGAGCGCGAGTGCGCGCAGGCGCGGCAGGCGGCGGCGCCCGCGCTGCGGGACGCGGCGGCCGCGCTGCGCGCCGCCTGGCTGCCGCTGCGACACCTCGCGCCGCTCGACGACCCTCGGGAACCCTCGGCCGCGGTCGCCGTAGCTCGGGAGCACTCGGCCGCGCTCGGGGCGGCTCGGGAGGGGTCGGACTCGCCCGTCGACTCGCGCAAGAGCTCCGTCGACAGCTCCGTTAGCGGTGAGTGGGACGCGAGCCGTTTTGGGACAGTGGACGGGGGTATCGCTTGAGGGGACTCTTCAGACGATTGTCGATTCGAATAAAAACACGAGCAACCTTTATACATAACCACTGAAAAAAAAATTTCAAGTATTGAAGCATGAGACTACCTCACACACTTAGGTTTCCTCATGATGTTTTCGTTGACATTGTTGGGAGGAACAGTAACATGTACGGGCGACATGCGACGCTCGTCTGAATAGATCCTCGTTGGTTATTGATAACTAATGTTGTATGTTGTGTGTATGTTATTGTAACTGAGCTAACATGTGCGTGTGCTGAGCTGAGCTGAGGTGTTATTGACGTTGGCTTAATGACACCGCTGTGTGATGGATATAAACCGATAGTTTTCATTAAAATCAAATGAGAGCACCCTCAGTCACCACAACGCGAATAAATGAGTTGATTAAATTACTAACAGCTTGTTTTATTTGCTAACAACCCTTTAACAATGTGGGTTCGTTCAAAGTAAGTAAGCTTGGTGTGTTTCCTAATGGTATCGCTAACTATAACGTGGTGGTGGATAAACAAGAGCATAATCATACTAACAGCATTCATACTCTAAAGATTTTTATAAGTTGAAACAGATTTTTGTCAAAAATACGTTAAACAAATTCAAAATGTAACGTTTAAACTCCGGCGAAGTAAAAAATAATTAGAGCAGTTATGCGCGGCGCGGTCTGACGAATAGCCTCTGTAGACAAATAAAGGCCTGTCCTTGATTCCTTGTTCGACGAACTCCATGGTTGGACTGCTCACTCTTATAAAACCTGAGAGAGATAGAATTAGAGATAAGGCATATTGAGTGAGTTAGAATCCGTGGCCTCGTGCGACACAAATCAACGCGCGGGTGTCTGTGACGTCACACAGTGTTTTTTACTCCTGTTAGCTTGTCGTTGCTCCACGACCAAGGGATTCACTCTGGACATTTAGAGTGACTTCGTTAAAAAATATATGCGATTCAACAGCGATTAGATTCCTTCTTTTGACGTGTCCTTTGCCTTCAGTTGCCACCTTGATGTTACTGGTTAATCCTTCTAGGATCGTATTAATAGTTATCACTTATTTGTTAAATAAAAAACCGGCCAAGTGCGAGTCGGACTCGCGCACCGAGGGGTCCGTGCTCGCGTCGTTAGAATATATAATAAGTCCCACAATCACGCAAAGTTTGATGCCTGTATGTATTACCGTTTTTACGATAGAGCATAAACAAAGTAAAGACTATATTTTTATCATTTAGTTAGAAATGTATTCAGATTTTTCCCTATACTATACCGTATTATACTACAAGACGGTATTACTTGCCAAATTTCATAGTTCTAGGTCCACGGAAAATACCCTATAAATTTTGATACCCTTGAGAGTGTCAAAATATACGTTTTTGCGGCATAAAAAGCCCTAACTTTTTTGTGTTAACTTAGAAGTTTGATTTCGTCATAGCTTCAAAGGACTGTAGACCTGAGTATATGGTTTTAATTTCAACTTGATGCCTCCATGCGTTTCCGAGATATAGGTTCTTGACAGACAGACGGACGGACAGCAAAGAGATACGATAAGGGTTCCATTTTTCATTTTGAGGTACGGAACTCTAAGGTATCGGACCTGCAGGCATAGAGGACACATCTCAAGTTATCGGGTTCTACGAATTGACATTAAATAATGCAGTACACAAAAACTTCGTTCCGACACTTTAGAGTAACATCCGAGGCTCAAACGAAAGTGGCAGAGTTTTTATGTGTCCCGTAGTCTCGGTCATTTTGTACCGGAACCTACAAATGCAGCTGCGACGCCGAGCGGCGCAGAATTTACTGACATTATGTAGCACCCTGCCCAAAGAGTATGTAATCACTACGTTTTTAAGAGTCGGCACTTGCTAACAACACGTTTTCAAAATTATGAACGTAGTATGTACCAACCTAATAAAAAATAGTAATACCAACATGAGAATGAAATTGCAAAACATTAGTGATAAAAAAAAATCGAGGCGTCTCTCCTCTAGGTGCCTCATTTTCATGCTTTGGAAATTAAAGTAGGCGATAAATCCCAACAAAGTACGTCAACTCAATTATTTCGAGTATGACATGGGTGTGAATGGATTATCGCTTACTTTCATAATGAAAAAGGCATTTTTTTTAATCAAATCATTTATTTAGCATCAAGTGTAGAAAACCTAATGTCACCAATGCGTCGCGTCGCTATCAAAACTTTGCACTTTGGTCGAATTTCAGATCTTTGGAGTCTGCAACAAACAAAACAATAAGTCAAAAAATATACTACCTATACCATATTTATTTGAGGCTGGGACAAAATGAAACTTTTTGATTTTTTTTAATGATACTGTCTGTTAATATTGTATACGTATTTTTTTTATAAAGTATTAAATCTAATTCAATCTAATTTACTTAATTCTTAGTGTGAAAACCGAAATAACATGACCCGATTTTTTGACAATGAAAATAATCTAGAGTACTGAAATAAATATGGTATAGGTACTGCTAATAATATTAATTTCAAGGAACGTTTGTATCACCTGTTTAGTAATTTTAGACAGCAAGTCAGAAATCAATCGTCCAAAATATCGATAAAAAAAATGTACCACATGGGTACCGCACTACAACTGGCGTTAACTTAAATTTGTCAAAATCGTAAATTGCTCTAAATAATTCAGCTGTGTTATCCAAGCGAATTAAATAAACATCAAAATTTGCGGCACATTTATTATGATAAACTTGCTTATTTTACCTGTTTGGCTCCAGTGGAAATCTGGCTAAGAATATGCCAGACGTACATTTTCTGACTCTTCCAATGCCACAAATTTCACATTTCCTCAATGCTTTTCCTCCCATATTTCTTGTATAATCACTTTTCACGCACTACACCTACTGCTAAAGGTAAAATAAATAAAATAATTCCACACAAAAACAACAAACGAACAAAATTACCGGCCATTTGCAAAATACGTAATACCAACATTACCAAAATTTGACATATAACCCGACTTAATTTTAAATCATGATACATCTACGTGATTCACTGCGGAGTTAATGCCTTTTGTTTTAGCAGGATTATATTTTTTGTTTTAATGTTGGCACAAAGTACGTTACTAATATTTTTTGTATGGAGTGACGAGGGCCTGACCCTGCCTGCCCACTGGCGGCACTGGACAGTATACGCGAAATTGTGTGCGAAATAATCGTGAAGAAACCTGCGACGGATTGGTCCACTAACTCGGTCATATTGCCCTGTAAAAAATTATGTAATGAGGCTAGTGTTATCCACCTGAGGATTAATGGTTCACCAATCTCTGCAACTGACAAAAATATGTCCGCCACAAAGCATAGAAGTAGGAGGTTTGTACAATAGTTGGCTTGTACAAACACTAGCTGGGCATGTTCCGCGGGGCACCGAGCAGGGCGCACTGCAGTTCATTTTGCCGAAACACGGACAAAGAGCTGCTCTGAAAGAGACGCGTCCTACTTACAGCTCGCTACTCGCCAGCGCACAGTGGCAGAGAGAAGCCTGCGAGAGAATCCACCACAGTACACTTAACACCTCTAGTCCGGTAGCTCTCCGACATCTCGAAGTCTGGGCAGGTGAGATTTTAAATCTAACAAAAATGCTGCCCTGGCCAGAACGCAATACTACGTTTGAAAAGAGCGAAACGCTTAGCGCTCAGGATCAGGGAACCCATTACTTAATTTTATGGTCCGATCAAACTGAGTGCCACCCACGTCTATTCGCCACATTCAGTGTTCGTACAAGCATTTACGTAAGCGACAGTACTCGGTGTAACAATGCTGCGCTCTTTGCGTTTTCTAGTCCAGAGCCACGGGGACTGCGGTGTGGGCCAGCGGGGAACGCGGGCACGGGGGTGATGCAGCTACATTAGCGCCTTCAGCCTTTGTTCTTGGTCATAATATGTTCGTGTACTTCACTGAGCAGGGACCTAAAGAGTGCTCTAAAACTACTGGAATTATTCTTTAGCTCCAATTTTGAGCTAGTCCCGAGTCGTTGCATAAAAAAATGCGTTTGTGGAACGTTGCTGTTTGTATTTGGGATTTGAATCTTAGTTAGCGACTATCGAAATAGGCTTTTATGATTTAGGAGATGTTGAAACAATTTTTTGTATCCAGTGCGAGACGTCCTCATTAAACTTGTAAGCTCGTTATGACGTGTTCGATTTGAGTCGGTTTCCAAACTGCTTTTTCACAAACAGATGTATGTGCTGTGTGGGGTGCACTATGCAACTCTATTCCACCAGCTTGAAGCCAAGTGTAAAATTAAATACACATTCCTGGTGTATTGAAAGCTGTCCGGGCTGGCGCGGGGTCCGGCGGATGCGGCCCTGCCGTGGCCTGGAGCCAAGAATTCGCTCGGAACCAACCTTAACCCGACTTGTTGAGCGTTATTTACTGAGCAATAAGGTTTAATATTTAATGTCCGCTGCGATAGTAGGCTAACCATATGCAGTTACTATTGGCCACCTAACAGTACCAACTATTAGAAGAAACTGGAGTCCACCAGCACGTTGCGTTGATGAGCCTATCGTAGTTGCGGCATAGCTAAGTTATGTTCCTCCAAGTTTATGTCTGTCACGGTTCTCGGCTTTATTACTTACGTGCTAGGGGCGCTATTGCAGTGCAATAAATCTGCGCTTCAGTCGTGAAGAATTTGTCGTGGATACAAAGGCCGGATTGTTTATGGTTCTCTTATTGAAACATGATACGCTTCGTGTGCGGAATAATGCTCACATACCTCAGTTAGTATCGTCTGTCTGGTCTGGTCTAAAGTGTCTGTTGGTTCTTGAACCTTCGATTCAACAGAAGAGACTTATTAGCTTTGTGTTTGTCCAATATGTCGTAACGTAGCGTAAGAACGACTGCATCATTATTGAACGCATTTTTTCTGCTCTCGTCTGTATTTGCTCCCCTGTCGCTCCTGTTTTTTCATCGGTATTAATATTAATAGGTATTTGTTTCTTCTCTCTGCATAAGCAACGTCGCCGGCAGAGCTAAACCTGAATGAATAAATATTTATGTGACGGAAAACCCTAGCAGCTTCGACGACTTGCTGGGGAGAACGCTGCTGTTACCAACGACCTAACCCAACACCTTTTGTTATGTATTGGCACTGTCTATCGCGCAGAAAATTTGAAAGTTCTCATGGTGCTATCTCCTTTCGGAGGTCTGCTATTATTGTGGTCACTGACCCACGAGCGACCCGTTACCCAATATGGTTCAGGCTTATTGTTTTCTGTCATGATCACTCTGCAAGAAATCTTTGAACTATGTGTCATTTTTAGGGTTTCGTAGTCAACCAGGATAAAAATAAAAGATAATTTATTCAAGGAACATTTTACAGTGACCTTATCACTAAGGCAGTGGTACCATGCTTCCTAAGGGTTAAAACCTGTGAACCTTTATAGTTTCGCCATGTTCGTCCGTCCGTCTTTCCGACCTTCTGTCTGTCCGTCCGCGGCTTAGCACAGAGACGATAAGTGCTAGAGAGCTGAAATTTGGCATAGATTGCCCCCCCTACACCTAAATTAGGGATGCAATTTTTTTTCTCGCCTACACTATAGTGTGGGGTATCGTTTCGATAGATTGTATTAGTCGTTTAAAATATTGCGGGTGTAGGAAGACTATTTTTCGATTTAGGCCTGCGCTTGGGAAATATTTAGGGAGAGAGAGAGAGAGAGAACTTTATTACGCAAACAGGTGAAAGATATTACAAATAATAGTATTATGCTTCAAAGTGCAAATTTTTGTCAGAGTAGGGCGTCCCCACGCCTCTCCAACTAAACGGTTGAATGTAGAATCTTGAAAAAATTAGGGCAGTAGCACATAAGCATTATAGAAGAGAAGAAGAAGAAAGTCAATTGTTATACCAACAAGTCACATTACAGAATCAAAATTAACAGATAAGTAACATAATATGCACAACAACAGAAAGAAAACTAAATACACAACAGACAAAACAAATAAATAAAACAGGACCATAGATGTAGCCGGTGGTGTGTCTAAGTTGACACAAAAGACAGCTGACGCAGCGTTGTGCTGGGGAAGGAATAAACTTAAAAGGAAAACTATCACGGCTAAGTAGGCTTTACAACTTAACGAGCATTAGGCGAACTTATAAAAGGAAAACTTCGTACAAAAACCATTGAAAATTATTTTGATTAAGTTGTTAGTTCTGTAAAGCAGATAAAAAACCCCTCTTTCTACGGAACCCTACAGTGCGCGTGGCCCGACACGCACTTGGCCGGTTTTTTATCGCGGAGTGTACACACCTCAAATCTCGATAGCAAAGAAAAACCTGATGCGGATTGCAATACTACCGTTACTCAATGTTTACAAAACAGATGTTTCGTTGACCGAGTGAAAATATTACTCAATCCTCGCCTATGATGATCCAACCCCATCAGCGTAAAAGTAAGTAAGTATAAATGGGTTATCTCTCACTATACTTAGACGTGCCAAAGTAATAGCTATCGACTAATGTACAAGTGAATCAGGGTTGACTACAGGGTGTCGCTAATGACGGGGAATAGGAAATCACAGAAGAGCCACTGCACAGAGTGCTCGGCCTTTCGACGTCATTATTTTGACTCCACACTCACCACAGTTACGCGAGTTAGCGCACTGATAACGTTAACAGCAATTATTGGAAACGACTAGGAGACAGTGCGTATGTAGAAATTGTGCGATCACTTGCAGAATCTTAGAGGTCACTGACGGAATGGGAACAATTACAGATGACTTATTGATCTCTTGATTACGTATTGTTGGATATATAAATTCGGTATTGTCGAGGTGGAAGAAACTTTACAAAAAATAGAGTTGAGGGTTCATGTAAGCATGTTTGTAGATATCTTTTTTCCATCACAACACACATGTTTAGAACATGAGCTGTTGTTAAAATCCTTATGTCTGTCATTCTGGTATCTGGTAGGTACATTCCGTACCTTAAGGCTAAGGGACCCTATTAGTAAGACTCCACTGTCCGTCTGTCTGTCTGCCTGTCATAAAGCTGTATCTCATGGACCGTGGTAGCTCGAAAGTTGAAATTTACACAGATAATGTATTTCTATAAGAAAAAATACTAAAAATAGAATAAAATAAATAGAAAAAAATGGTATAAATAAATAAAAAGTTTTAGAAAAAAAGAAAATGGTAAAAAAAAAGAGTGGGTAATATTTTGTTGTTCCAATCATCTGTGATATAAATAATAACCAGACTTTCTATCATAGCATCACAAATAAATCTTTAAAATAGATTAACATTAAAACTTTTCTGTCCTGGTAATATATTTCCTTAGTCGCAAAAAATATATATATATATATATATATTTAAGGGGGGGGGGCTCCCATAATAAGCAGCCTATATACGTCCCACTATAGGGCACGTAGCCCCGGCTGCCTAAGTGATCTTAAACGATCACGAAGGTTAAGCAACACAGGGCGCGTTCAGTGCATGGATGGGTCGCCGTCTATGCCTAACGCTAGTGGCATTTTTCCGAGCGGTTCCGTGCTTCGCAAGGCACGTTAAGCTGTTGGTGCCGGCTGCCGTCGATAGATGGCAGTCGTTAAGCCAAGTCAGAGGCCTTAGGGCGGCTTGACAACTTCTGACAGTAGACGAGCCACTAGTCTACAAGCCTCCACCAATCCGGACTTGGCCCCCGTGGTGGAGTATGGCCTATACCTTCCTCAGGGAAGAGACCCGTGCCCCTCGGTGGGTACATAATGGATTGATGATGATAGGGCACAGGCCTTCTCTCAGAGAGAGAGTATGGGCGTAATCACCACGCGTGCCCACCGTGGATTGGCGATTTCAAGCGCTGAGATATGTGAATAGCTCAGACACCCAGGTTTCCTCACGATGTTTTCCTTCACCGTTAGCGAGTTGTATTGCTACTATAACTTTACAAATGTACATAACTTAGAAAACAAAGTCATAGGTACATGCACGTACGGGGATCGAACCTGGGTCTCCCGTTTCCGAGTCCAATGTTCTGCCCACTAGGCTACCACCGCTTCCATACAACGAACGTAATTTTTTTGCCGTTTCTTAGCTGGATATTAATAACGGTAACATGTAGACGCTTGAAATATTTGAATGACGTATAGATAATACTACGGAACCCTTGACTCGCACTTGGCCGGTTTTTTATACTAGGTTTTTTTTTCGTAGTTCATTATACAAATTGAACAATACAAGCTCTCGATTGAACGAAACTTTTCTAGCTCCCTATTCCGCGGTAGTGTAAAGGGGCGCGTGACGTCACGCAGGGCTGGCGCGCCGTCCGCCGGCGGCGGCTATTAATGTGTTCGCGACTCCCGCTGCGCCTCCTCCGCTCACGCTGGCCTGGTTCCGGCCCTGGTCACTTGTATATGTAAAACTCTGCAGGGGATGGAGTGTTAGGCGCTGTCAACCCCACCCTGGGTACTCCAGATAATTGAGAGAGCTCTTTGAAAATTTTAAATTAGGCGTTGAACGTTGAAAACAAGATCGAATGGTGATTCCAGTAATAGTGCTGCTATCGTTGGTAATGTTAAAGGAAGTACCAACGCATTTGTGATGTGAAATATGAGTTAATTAGCAAGGATGTTATTCTTGTTAATGAGGCTACTCACTCATACGCCACTCATTCCGTGTGGCGCCGGATTGAGAATAGCGTCACTCCATACGTGCTACTACCCTCAATTTTTTTCAAGTTTCTACAATCAACCCTTTAACCAGGAGAGCGGGGGGGAGGGACGGCCTACTCGGACAAAAATTTACGTTTTGAAGTTTAATATTTCGCAAACGGAACCCTTAATAAAAAATCGTCTTCCAACGATGCCCCACATGGTGAGGTAGACGAGAAAAGAAATCATCCCACGTTTCATGTTAATGGAGGTACAGTAAAAAAAATTATAAATAATAATAATAATACACATACACATACCAAATTACAGCTTTCTAGCACCATCGGTCTTTGCGATAGGCCGCGGATGGACAGACAGACAGACAGACAGACGGATATGGAGAAACTATAAGGGTTCCTTGTCGGACTACGGAACACTAAAAATATAAGCGTCCTTCTGGCGCAGTCGGGTAATAAAATAAAACACAAATTTTTAGTAAGATCACTCACTGTTCTTAACTATAAGCAACATTAATTATGGATATATTTATATGCAAAGACGTAGGATCAATCCCATACCATAACGTATCAATCAAATAATTCGGAAGCAGGTAGTTGTCACTTCCACTTGACAACCCTGCGCGATCATTGGCGAGACGAGATGTGACCGCGCGGCGTGCGAGGCGCGGGGCGCGGGAGGCGGGGGTGCGTGAGACTCGCGACTTACATACAAGTTGTTCCGGCTGCTTTTGTTATGTTATAATGAGAACAGAACTTTTGGACATTCTTGGTTGGCCTCTTTCAGCTGACGTAATAAAAGTATTCTCGACCGGCTATAGTCCGTTTGCTTAGCATTGTCATGCTCGTCCGGTGAGATTAGTTTGTCGATGTCTTTTATACCTATAGGCCCAGTTTCTGAATTGAGAATTTCGCTAATTAAATAGTTAACTGTAGTGTTTAATGTATTTTGTTTTCTGGTGTGTAAAATATAATTAATGTTAACTGTAGTCTCTTCGAATTTCTCAGAAAAGAACGTGACAGAACGTTACTTAAGTATTTACTTAGTGAAATTCTCAATTCAGAAACCGGCCCTTAATGTAATAAACCTTTTGCTTGTATTCTTTGCTAATTTTATTATTCATAGCTTCTCCCCTCACTCTTGCTGACATGCATGACTCACGGTGCATGAAAATTTTTATATTCGTTGCATATTTTAAGTTGGTTTTGCTTTGATTCCGTTTTTGATTGTGTTTTCACTCTTTCCAGGTATGTACCTACTCCATTTTTTAACGGTAAGCACTCTTATGGCTCTTGTAGTCTGAGCAAACAAATTCTGCCATTTAATTCTTCATTTGCTCCACAAAGAAATCAGATAATATATCCAAAGGAAACAGCCTGACAATTTGGACTGTCCCTTGTTTTACACATACATACAAAAACTCACGACTGCATCCCGAAGGGGTAGACAGGAACCCAGGGATTGCCACCTGCCACTATCCCGACAAATCTTCACTGTCCCTTATTTCTTTTCTGAAATTGGCGTTTCAACCTTAATCGAGGTGCTAGCATCGGTTTGGAGGGTGTGAACGAGCCACAGCCATATTGGATGAATGCTGTCGGGCTGCGGCGGGGCTTGTATAAATATTAGCGGGGCAATTACCGACGCGGATTCGACGATAAATCAATTTGGAGCCCAAAAACTGCTTCTCAGTAAAATTAATGAATCTGGCACAAAGTAGACAAACATTTCGAGTTGGTGCCTGCGCTTGGCACGGCCCAACCTTGGGGGGCGATTCGAATATCGGCAGGGGCTTATGTACAATTCACGCCGATCCAGGGATCCTTGAATATTTCTGGTTGGGTTCGTCGTGCACGCCCGTTTATTAGCAAGTGAATGTTGATTTAGTGTTCTCTCCATAACATGAATATGTAAAGCGTGTAGCTTCACGTACCTAAAGCATTCGGGGTCGGGCACAGAGCAGTCATGCTCTGCTCGCTACTTCAGTAAGTATACAAGTTTGACGAGCTCGGCGCTCCTGCCTGCACTCAGCGAGATTACACGCGGTGTGACGTTACTAATTCCTTTACGGTACAGATTCACGTTTAAGTAAGATACTTGTGGACGCTAAATCTCAAGCAATTGCTTTATCCGGGTATACGTCAACGTTTACTATAATGCTTATAGAGTTCGCGTCCACGAGCACCTAAGTTGGTTTCTCTGATGAAGCGCAGCTTCGTTACAACCCTATTGTCAGCATCTTAAACAGTAGTATGCTCGCCTCTCAGACGACGTGTTATTTGTATGCAAATTGGTCAAGTTGACTGTTGAAGTGACTATCGGTTCACAGCGTTTGAGAGGCGTGTCTGCTGTCTCGCAGGCAGCGTATTGTATTGTATAGCGATTGTATTTACCCGATAAAGACAATTCGCAAATTCTCGACGTGACTTTATAAGACTTCACCCAACAGTAGTTTCAGCTCGATCGTTCTTTCAAATGGCAAACACCTTTTACGTTTCAGCTCGGTCGTATCTGTCTTCAAATCACAGAGACTGTTTTACGCTCTCAATAAAGTTAAACTCTCAGCCCGTTTGTGCAGCGCACAATACGGTCTCCGACGCGTCCCCCGAGGGTGCGGCAGAGATGTAGTCGGATACGACAGCGCTGGCCACGATACTCTCGATACAGGTGCAGCGACACACGCTCCCGCGGGACATCTTGTCGCGATCGATCCGTTTTGTCTGTACCAGCGCTGTTTAGCGCGGAATGGTCCACCCTTGTCGACTGTGGCGGAGACATTGCGTAGGTGATGTACAATATTACAAATGTAATATCACACAATCATGTCATATCATAAAAAATATCTTTCTAGAGAATGAAGCATTGACATCGGCTATTACACTTCAATCATTACACAACACAAATTAAAGCTTGGATCGTATACTACTCGCATATTTCTCAGGCAGGGCTGAATTTACCTGGTTTGATATCTAGATATCACATTAAAATGTTGACGATTGTGTCGTTCACATATTGTGAATGACTCGGGTCTAATCGCGCGGTTTGTATTGAAGCAGTCGGGTCGGGCACACTCGGGTGCATGGCGCGATGTAATACAATTTTTATGTTTATCTCATCAATATGAAGGTGTAATAAGCATCGTATGTCAGCGCTGTCATAACTGTGACACTCTGTAATATAACATACCATTTTCCATCACGTTACATAGATATCATATGCACCCACATCTTCAATATAATTTTCGTGTGATGTGATTTCATTTTTATGTAATTTTTTTTGCATATACACTGTGGCACGCTGTTTAAATTCACAACAGACGAAGGGAAGGTACCAAACAAGAGACGGCAGGCGTTCCGGTCAAACATGCATGACACATAGCAAAACTACTGAGCCATTTACTAAATCAGTGAGATAGCCCTGATGACCACATGTTCTGTGGTCAGCCTCCTGGTTTAATCTATGGGTTTACGTATTGTGATAGTAATTTTACGTTCTATCATGATACATACCTAATTATCATTATCTGAGTTCATAGCCAGGCGGCGTCCACACACGCGGTTCGAATTAACGAGCGCTCGCGGGCTCAATATCACCTCGTTACTTATTTACAGTTCGCTCCTTCCGGGTTATAGTCCGTAATTAAACGGCGAGAATGTCCTGGAATTAAACTAGAGATTTATTCATTTAATTACACGTGCCGCTTAGGCGCTAAAAGACGGTACCTCGGCTTTATTAAGTCCTTACATAACTATTAAGGCGATAATAACCTTTTCGGTAACAACCTAAGCCAAACGTTAGCTTTGAGCGTCAAATGTATGTGGTCCTTTTGATTAGGCTTGTTACAAACCAAAACAAAAATTTCGTACTCGCTTCAACTAAGCAGAGTCTGCGAACCAAACGACCTGTCTCATGGACCATGGGGTGATAAATAGCAAACCCTTGGGTAACTATCACCTTATTATCCCATCTTTTTCCCATTCCCTCGGTTGGAGAGACACATCATAAATCACCGCAGCCCGCACTGTCTCCACGCAACCCTTCACTTGGCACATTACGCCGCGATGCCAGTCTCCTTGAGACATGCGAAGACAACAGTGACGTTCATAGACGTTAGTTCGCGCAACATAGGTACAGGCCAAATTAGTGTATTCACAAGATAACAACTCCACCAAACACTGTCAACTTAGTTTATCCCATAGACCTTAGCGTGCACGACATAGAGTCCAGTTTCCTTAGTCCGGCGCGTCCCCGCAGACATTAATCAAAGCGATGATGCGAGATGACGGATCCTCTTACTCGCCCGGAGTGGAACCGCTGTGATAGGAAAAGTTGGTGTTTTTCCTTGGAGGAAAGAGCTCAGGAACATTTTGGGTGGGTAAAAGAAAGCAACTGAAGATTTTAAGCGTTTGGGTAGCGAACTATCGATTCGTTTGTTCCTAACGTAACCGTATCTCTTCTTATAAGATAAAGCTGAAGTAACTTGGCAAAAGCATAACATGTAGACTTTTCGGGCACACTCGTTTTCTTACTCCGGAAGGAAGAAGCGTGACTGAAGACATAAACGTTATTAGCAGCGCCGACGGCGCGGGCGCGGGCGGGAAGCGCGCTATGGTAATGCCAGTATCTGCGGCGCGCAGGCACTGGCTGCTGCTGGCGATGGCGATGGCGCTCTGGCCGGGAGACTAGATGGTCGGCGCTAGAGACCTTCGTACGAATAGACGGAAACTGACTTATAGAACAAATTATACATAGGTGTCACAAATTAAACCGGTGTTTGTTTCAAGCAAGATCTAGATGGTTACGGAGAAAAAATTCACAGAAAACACCACACGAGGTGTTTTCAAATTTGGTTCTTAATTAAAATAGTACTTAAAAATTATTATTCTAAAACCTAGAACATCAGCATTGAACTGGTTTTCATGCCAGACATCTTTTTCATCTAAATAATCTCTCATGTTACATTAGCCCTTTTTGCACAAAATGAATAGTAAACCTTTTTTTCTTATCTTTGATCTTATAATAGAATCGTATACAATGAAGACTGGCCAGGAATTAAGCTTAGTTAGATGAGCGAGGTCCAAATCTTATCTTAAACAAGTAGACATTACCATGATTCAAACACGTAGTTCACCAAACTTAGCGAAGACATTTGTCTTAGCTATTACCATACTGTTTGGAATAGGCCTTCGCCTTTTCACTCCTCCTCGCCTGCCACGCCACGCGTCTCGCCTTCTGGCGAAGTTGGTTGCTGGTTATTCACTTCAAGGAAAGCAGAAAAGAAACTTTAGTGTTTCGCAACTGTATGTTGCCACCGTCTGACGCTCCACGCTAGCTCTCGCGGGTCTGGCAGGACGTCTAGCACCTCTCAGGGTTACTGCGGACTACTCCAGTCGTCCTTTATGCTTGTGTTGTATCGTTCATCGTGAGGAAACCCGCGGCCTAATAGCTTGGCTGAGTGGGTGCGGCAGGGGCCATGATAGCCCACTACAACTAACTAAAGTCCCTATACGTAGAAAAATATACAAAAGAACCTTTTGGAATCCAGAATGTTCTCTCAGTGAAACAATAACTACATGTTACCAATGTCTGAGGCTCTGTATCTCATCTGCGAGCGACGTACAAAAGCCTTCATTATTCATCTAGCGACTGTCGCGAAAAAACAATAATGATTCCATCCATTCCTACACAGAACGTGGCTTGTTTACAAAAACATTGAACAACTCGTGTGTTTTCATTACCCGCGCCAGCCTCCGGCGGCGATGGCAACCGCCGCCCACGCGGCTAATACTCCACTTATTATTTAACTGCGAATTGTTTATCACAAATTTAATTACTATAAATAAACTGTTTTCTTTTCCGCTCTTTTTCTTGAGATAACTATAGTCCGGACCGTAGAGAATTTACCTGCCAGAAATAATAAAAGATCAAAGAAGCCATGGGAGCAAAGTCGCAGCCCCAGCCGAATGAAAAAGTACAAAAAAATAATAAAATCGCACCCGTTAACTCGCGACATTATTGCCGAGGCGTCAATGAAACTGCGGGACATTGAAAACCTTCGCGGAAGAGTCAACCTGCGATGGCAATAGGGATTGTATGCTGGTGTGAGAGGGACGGGGCGCTGGGGTTGGTTTCCCTTTCGTTTGGGCGGGCGGCGGCGGCGGCGGCGGCAGTGCAGGCTGGGCGGGCGGCTCGGAGGGCGCCGGCCGCTCACACACCGAACTGACTCTCGGCTACGAGTTTAGTGCCGTTCAGTGTCGCCAGTGTCAATAGTGCAGTGTTGTAGTGCTCGTAGTGTTGGTAGTGCGTCGTCGGCGAACGACTAGTTTTGATAAGAGGTATTGTTGAGTTTTTGTTTAGGAGTAAATCATGCAAATACTGTTTGTTGTCGTTCAGCTGTTAATTACACAATTCGTATCTCGGTATTCCCTTACCGATAGATTATTTAGCTACAGTGTACTGTTACCGGAGTCAATTAAAAAGTTTTGGGCAGGGTGCTTTGCCCCACAGTTAGTTCGTGTTCGGAAGGCAAAGCTGGAAGTTGCTACCTTCGGCTGCATTCCTCAAACTTGCTTGGGAACTAACTTTACTTTCGTTGAGTCGGCAAACACGCCTGAGTGTGTGTATCAACGAACGAAGTCAATATTATTCGAATCAGTGTAAATACTCAATCCTTAGCATATTTATTAGCATCTCATTACTAGGTTAGTTCATCCAGTGTGTAATTTTTATGTTATCATAAAAGAACATTGTAGTTAGCCTTTTTGTTAAGTTACAGTTCTGCGACGTGAGTGGTGAGTGGTGAGTGGTGAGTGGTGAGTGGTGAGTGTGATCTAACCACTCTGACGCTACTCCATTGGGTTTTATGATTTTAACGCAGTTTTGGCGCTTCCAACTGGAATGTTTTTGTAAGTTGGGACTTCTTAATAGCCGACTATATCATTGAGGGCTTCCCCCCTCAGCCTACCCCTGCCGGGACGGGGCGCACTATTATCCGCATATTTATGTGCAGGATGTCACCCACGCTAATTTGCCTCCGAGATAATTCTGCGGGGTGCGTATCTGCAGCCCACCTTGCTTGAGTTATCATAATAATATTTATCGTTTCACGTGGTCAAGCCCCTTTCCTACATGCTCCAGCAGAAAAGTCACATGAGCTCTCCAAAAATGTCTTTGCTAGCGTCCTTTACTAGCTGCCCAAATGCAGATACAAATGGTTGGAATGTGTCGCTAGTTTCACTTTCACCTTGTATACGTTAAACATAAAGTAAAAATATGTCAATGGAACTTAAAGTAACATATATATGTATTTATCTTAATTGCTGGGATATGACCGAAATTGTCACTAATAAGCGAACTTATTTAGATTTTTCTATTATTGTAAAGATAACGAAGATGTAATGATATTTTCTCATGAATGTATTGCGGTGTTCCGTGTCGCGTACTAATCAGGCGGCGGTGTATCAGGGCCCGGACCCGCGGGCAAGTCATAACTCAGCTGTTGGCCGAGGGTCCTCCGACACTCACTAGAGAAAGACACACAGAAGTTACCGAGAGAGGGAGAGAGAGAGAGAAAGAGAGAGAGAGAGAGAGAGAGAGAGAGAGAGAGACAGAGAAAGAGAGAGAGAGAGAGAGAGAAGTTACAGTTCGGCTCACGCGAGTGACGTATCTTTTTGACTTCAAAATTGCGTCTGCAAATTGTTTAAATTCGTCTGCCTATAGATGAGAACAAATCGCTTGGCACACATAAGTATTCCAATTTTAATCAGAATTATAGAGAAAAGTATTTTGATATGTAACTCTCGTGGTTGGATGAGTTGTTACATTACTGGAAACTTTGGTTATTTCATAACC
The DNA here is from genome assembly GCA_963969515.1 of Yponomeuta evonymella. Taxonomy (NCBI): domain Eukaryota; kingdom Metazoa; phylum Arthropoda; class Insecta; order Lepidoptera; family Yponomeutidae; genus Yponomeuta; species Yponomeuta evonymella. Next base: position 143,009 of record OZ018359.1, read on the forward strand.
TTTTGGTCTAGGACCGTTTAAGCGGGTAAAACTTGTGATGCTTCTGGCGCTAGTCGGTCTGAGTGAAGTCAGTAACTTGCGTCCCCTCGCTCCTGCATGCAATTTGAAATAAATAAGCTAATTGTACTGTAACAGCATTTTCTTATACAAAAAGAGGTTATATTACGGAGCGAGGTCTCCGCCGACGAGGTTTATGCCTCCGTGGGCGCGCCAGGAGCGGTAAAAAGGAAAAGAAACAATTTAATCTCGTGCCCGTTGGAGATGAATAATAAAGCTTGATCAAAACGGGTGTATTATTCAATTTGCTCTCCCTTATATTGTACAACAACAACACTGTTCACCTTGCACTTAGAGCTCCACATTAATATTACAGTTCCTTCTTTCTTTACGCAGGCAGAGAATAAGAAGGTAACAATAAAAAAAGATCCACTCTAGGTAATAAAATCTTGTCCGTTCATCGTTAGTGTGCGTTTACTGAGTACCTACTTCATCGTGTTATTCTTTGAAACGTAGGTACCTCCCTTATGCATTTGTTGTGTGTGTGTGACAGTGGTTGACTACTGTGGTATTCTGTTGAGTGGACCTTCTGTTTCAGTTAGAAACATTGGTGCTCCGGGGGAAGCGGCTTCATACCCGGAGATAATTTTTTTTATGTATCGAGGTGAACGGAATGAAACCTTATTTTAGTCTTACGAAATGGCCTCGTATTCTTGCAAAAGTTTCTTTGCCCCAGACAAGTAAATGATTGTGCAACTGATATTTTATATTAGCTCTGTTATGTTTGATTAATGATCAAAGATTTCAGCGTTGTTTACTTGTATTCTTTGACGAATTGTCTTATCTCTGATGTGATCCATCAAAGAGACTCCGAGCATAGGCCTTTCCATAACACCCCCGACTTTCGAAGAATCGGTGGGCTAGTCTTACCGTAAGTGTCCACGTCCTAATGCACAATGAATTAAATGCGATTGACAAAGCCTATAAGATTAGCAGGTTGAAGTGACAGTGGGCTGGTCACGTCGTTCGAAGAACTAACCCGATGTCGATGGAGTACAGAGGTTCTCGAGTGGAGAACACGAATTGGCAAACGCAGCTTAAGACATCCACCATCTCGCTGCACCGACGATGGCAGATTGCTGGCAGCGGCTGGATAGGATGGCCAAGGATAAAGAGAAACGGCATGCTTTGGGAGAGCCCTATGTCTATCGGAGGATGATTACGGGCCGATTGGTGGATTAGTGTTACGTGTCTAACTGAAATTGTGAAATTCATGTAAGTAGGACTGGGAAATGTGCGACGTCAGAATGTTCTTAGTTTGTATAACAATGTAGAGCAGTAAGTTTTGTAATGTTGAAATAGAACTGGCACGGAGCACAAGAAGTAGACGGGCGAATTGTGCTGCGAATGGTTTGTTTACCGCGGCAGTGCTGAACGTTGCGCGAGTGAACACATGTTGCATAATAATAATAGCTGCAACTTCATGGGCTGCAAACAATGCCTTAAAGCGATTACTTTACTACAATAATAGGATTTGTGTAACGGTGCAAAATAGTTGGGTCAATCACCTAATAAATAATGTTTGTACCGCAGGTTATGAAGAGGTGCCAAATTATAAGGGGTAGACGATCGATGCTGTTTTAATTACAACTCGTTTAGAAGTCTCCCGCGGCTCACCAGTCACTTAATTACGAATTGTTTCCCCTTGTTTTTTAATATTCTAAAAGCGTTCATCCCTTCACGCTCGAGAGTGCTCTTGTAATTTTTTCACGGCAAGTTATTTGCGGCTGTGGCTAGGGTGCCGCCGCCCCCGCCCCCGCTCCGCTCGTCGCTGCCGCGGGGTGTCAGCAGGGCGTCACAATGGGAAGTGCTCGTGTGTACTTGGCGCAGACGGTACTTATTGTTCCGTGTTCCGAACTAAATAGTCCCTACTTGTACACACTCGTGTGAAAGGGAGTCAGGCCGCTTGTTTTTTAATTCTTCGGAATTACCTTATTCTTCAACCCTAATTTTCCTTCAAAATGTTTGGGGATTAGGCAAACCAGATCATTGATTCTGAATTTGAAGGGCGAAAGTACTTACCTACCTTTTTTTTCGAATTCAAAGGTAAATACTAGGAAAATTATCTAATCAAGTCGATTTCCGTTCCGAACCAGTAAGCAATTCCTCGCCTAATGTTTACAGGAATCTGTCGCTCCAGCGAGCCCCGATATATACAACATGTCATGTCGAACATTACCGCCAGCCGGGGCATATTTGCCCGATCTGTCGACCGGACTGATATGAAAAGAATTACAAATAATACGATACCCTTACACGCAGCCCTGCGTATCAGGCTACCCTTGTCACGAACGGCATAGACTTCGTAGTCGTTTGTCAAAAAAGCACATATACATTTGCGACGTGAAATGCCAAGGGTGGTTATCATTCATACCTCATCACCCTTCGATCTAAAGAAGTAGAGTCGGTAATCGCTTGTCTCACAAGAAAGTGTATTGTAGGCGCGTCTGATTCCATAGGGGAGGTTATCGTATCACTGTGGGCCCGAGCGTCGGTTACCGGGACGTTTGGCGACGTCACGTTACCTGCTACGTCTACGTACGTTACGTAGTTAGAAGCACTCAGTTACGTGCTACTTCAAATCAAATCAAAATGCTTTTATTCAGAGTGCACACGAACTGTGACTTAATGAACGTTACAAGTAAAACTAGGTCTTCTTCTTTGTCGTATCCTCACGGCTGAGGGACGTGAATATGGGTTGCCCGATTGGTTGACCATCACTCTCCAAGCTACTTTATCTTGAGCTCGATGGATGGTAGCTTGTAGCGTTGAATTGGTGATCGCCGTGATTAGGTACATCGGTCCATCTCGTTGACATGCGTCCTCGATTCCTCTTCCCATCCATACGTTCTGTGACGATGAGTTTTTCGAGGCCATCTGGCTCCGTCCTGGCGATGTGTCCAAAGAAGGTGAGGAGTCGTGTGCAGATGGTGGAGTCTACTCTTGATGTTGAGCTCTTTGAGAATGGACTCGTTTGTGCGGTAAGCTCTCCATGATATGCGGAGCATTCTGCGCCAACACCACATTTCGAATGCGTCTATTCGACGCCGAGTGCGAGCTTTAAGTGACAAGATTTCAGACGCATATAGAAAGATAGAGAAGATGAGGGAAAGCATTAATCTGATCTTTGTTTAACTAGGTGTCCATTTCAAAATTTAGATAATTTTGAAGAAAAAATGGACAAAATACTCCAAACTTAGTCTTTTCAAATATGTTCCTTAATTAACTGAGTTTACATAATTATTCTAAAACCTAGAACTGATACATTGAACTGGCTTTAATTCCAGATATCATTGTCATCTAAATAATCTTAAATGTTATAGTAGCCCTTTTGGCACAAAGTGTGCTTTAGACATTTTTTTAATCGCGTTTCTGTCAAGCGAGATCAGGGATCTTTTTGTGGAAACGTATGTATTAACCTAGTCTACGTTCATCACGTATCAAGCAGCACACGGTTACGTGCTACGTCAAAGCGTATTTAGCGGTTTCTTCTGCGCACCCTTTCGCTGTAACGGAATTGATTAAGAAATCTGCGTTAGGAGGCGCAGCGGGTCTATAGTGGCACAGAAAGATACCTTTCTTGGCTTTGAATAGAATCACCTTTTCTTTCTGTCGACACTTTCAGTGATAAGCGTATTTCTAATATTTTTATTAGGTATTTAGGAAGTAAGAATTCTACTTAATGCTATACCTAGCCGACCTGGTGTGTTTTAAGACCTTTTTTCTACAACTTTTTGTGAGGGAGAAGAAAGTATCCTTTCTGTATTTGCATGAAAGCTGTTTTACTTTGCTCCCCGGAGCACACCGTTCAAATTTACCTATTCCGTCGTGCAGTAAGACGTCGAAACGCATTTGTTCAGGTGGCGGCAGCCACGCGACCCTGCGCCTAATTGCTTTGACATAGGCTCGGCGTGTCGGCGTCGCACGCGATGAATCAATTCCGCCCGAGCTGAGTTTTGAAGAGGCTTAAAGTTCTCTGCTGTGGGTCACATTTAGGCGCCAACCGCCGGTAATCTTTTGAAACTGTTATTAGTGCAGTTCTTATATATTTTTTTATTTATTATAATATAGTTATACGCCTATAGTTTGATTTTGGATAAAATAATGTTAGTAAAATTACAGTTACGAGTAAGTAATATTTGAACGAAATAACTTAGCGAGACGAAAAAAATAAAACTGAAATGATTGAAATTAAAACTGACATTTAGAGCCAATTATTAAATATTTTCATCCGATAAAAGTGAATAAAGTAATTTTGTGAAACCTAGGGCACCAGTGTCACAATTTACCTAGGTACTTACAGTGTATTGGTTTTCTGACTCAACTAAATCCAATCGCCTCGCGCGTGATTTAGGGTCCAACACGTAAATGTCTTCCCAACACGAGCTAATGAGTGACGAGAAGGACCCTTTGCCCGTTAACGGGGAAGTCGGGATGAAGTGATATATAAGTTGCGCCATCTTACTCTATTTCATATGAAAGAGTGAGACAGACTCACAGTTAGATATTTAATTCAAAGTGACAACTTAGTCCCTTGTAGAAAGTCACTTTCGTTATTGGATCTGTCTGTAGTGGAGAAGAAAGTAACTCCACTCTAATACATTTTGGTAAAAAAAAGATAAAGCTTGAAATGAAGATAGATGCATGCATTCAAGGGTGAAATGAAATTAGCCTAGAAAAATAAAGTCGCAACAGGATATCGCCGGTTTCTGAATTGAGAACGTGGAACAATAGTTGTTGTAAATGCCAAACTCATACTGATGTTCGTCAGGAATTACGCATATTCGATAAATTTGTGACTATAAACTAGTAAAACTAAGAGTACACATGCATAAACTCACGCTTATGTCCCAGAAGGGTAGGCAGAGACCAAGGTTTGCCACTTGCCACGATCCTGCGAAACGTCTTTCGCTTAATAAACAGTCATCAACCGCTGCGCGCACGCACGCAACAAGAGTACACTTCTGTGTATTATTGTATAAACTCACTCCTGTGTCCTGCACGGAAGGGCTAGGATGGTCACTTGCCACGATCCTGACAAGCGGGACTTCCGTTAGTTTCTCTTATCTGACCCTTTGGCCAATGCACTTGGGCACACGGGGGTAGCCAGAGATGATTAATTCGCGGCTGCCTGCCCTGCCCCAGCTTTGTGTGATGTATCCGGGACAAATGAGTCGAGAATCCTCACAGGCATTACGCATATATATTGTATACAAATGGGTATTCGTCTATCGAAAACCCCATATTCACATAGGTACTAAGTTATCCATACTGTAGGTACAGATAAGGAAAATTAGCTGTAGCTAGGCGATTCGGGATTGTGTGGTGTAATCTGTCAAATGATGCGTCCTCGTTCCTACTCGTGGTGCTGCTGACAGTGGTGAAACTTAATGGAATTATTGTACTATTCGATACAAACAACTTTTCTTATGAGACCAAAAATTAAATATAGAAAAAAGATTCCACACTACGTTTTGTTATTGGTTCAAGCGAGTAAAATAAAAATCAGCTGTTCCACACTACGTTTTGATATTTGTTCAAGCGAGTAAAATAAAGATCAGCTGTTCAATCGAGTTAAAACAAGATCATCTGGTCGATTAAGTTAGAAAACAACCTGATTTTTGCCGGATCTGCCATCAAACAGTGCACATTCTACGCTTGTTACAGCACTGGTTAGTTAGTTAATCTTCTATAGAACTCTGATTATATTGCTTTGACTGCCTCGTTTTGTACCTACTCTTCAAAAGAAAATAAAGGAAGAAGCTGTGGCGGCGCACCGCCGCGCGGCGCCAGGACGCATCCTACGACAAAACAAAGCTTGCCGGCGAATTAATCTCCTTTGGATTTGAATGAAGCGCCCGGAACTGAGCAGCTGGCCGCCGAGACAGATTTCATAAGCAAAAACGCTTTTATATCTATGGGACTCTCACAAACCAACCTCATTTTTTCAAAACCTTGTATGAAAATAATTGTGAAATTCAAGATAGACTTCACTCACAATTTAAATCAATCTTAGACTTTTCTTGATTTACTTCACACTCAAACTTACCGCCCGTATCCCACTACATTAATCGAAAATAATATCTGTAGCTGAGGAATTATTTAACTTAATTCTACGAATAAAAAAGCTAGAGACGTATTTATTCCTACAAAATGCACACTCAAAAACTGTCCCAGTCCTTTGGATTAGACTTTACCAATTAAATCAGTGCAAGATGTGCTGTAGAGTAAATCACTCTGTGGTTGGTTCATTCTGTGCGCCATGCGCGACGATGTGAACGTTGATTGGGAGGTAGTAAGCGACAGCGTAACTGATGATTGGTTTTATACAAAAACGTCATTGATGTATAACTCGTCAAAATCTCTAGGTACCTCGCAAGATGGCGGTCTGATGGTGGTGGGTGCATAGATATTTTGCCGGGTAATACTGAACTCGCTCCGATTGGTAACATAATTAACAGGCTCCGCCCGCCATCTCACAATTGACCGTGGGGTAATTTTTGCGCTAGTTTTGAAAAGAATAAATGTGGAGTTTCTTTGTTAGCTTCTTCTCCACATAATCCATTAATTGTGAAACTAACAACTTTGACGTTCATTAAGTAAACATTCTGTTTTTACAATGAATAAAAATATTTGAATTGAATTGAATTGACATCTATGTCCTTAACTATTACTGAACTGAATGACTTCACGGACATCTTAAGCAGAATAGACCACTAGACCCTGCTAGCTAATAGAACCTATAGCTCAGTCGTTCTGGAGTAAACACGCGTTATCTTTACACAACTGAAATTGACCTCCTGTTTTTACCCCAATTAATGTCCTTGTTAAATGATGGTCACCTTCCACATTGTACGTTGAAAAAAATACAATGCAATTACAATTTGCCTTCGGTATTTTGTAACCGCGAGGGAGCGTTTATAAGTTGAAGAATTTGCCTAACAGATTTACTCCTTCGGGCCGCTCTCTATCTTCTTCTGCACTCCTAAAATAACTACAGGAATACTCCATAGAGGTCATAATCCAAACTTTCTAATATTGTTCCCCCCATGACCTATTAGGAAAACCAATCCATTATCTTCATACCTATTGCCAGCCTCGTTGCCCCCGCGGATTATTTGTTTTACTACCGCGGTGGTAATTACCTCCAGGTTCGAAACCTATGGTTAAAGCGAACCGCAAACAGATTTGCAGCTGACGTCGAGCAGCGCGGAGCAACCGCGCTTTGCTTACGTAGGCAGGGCGCTCGACGCGTGACGTCACTGTTGTCAAGGATAATACAGTTGCTATATTGTAGTACAGTCCTTATAGAGTCCGCGATCATAAACGAAATTGACTCGGGTTGTTGTAAGTCATCGATAAAAATGAAGTAAAGTTCGAAATATTTTTGAATACGTTATCTGCGTGCTACCAGTCAATAGGCCACCACCACCCATCACCTAAACGACCTAAAAGTCGTTGTAATACATTACTATCTGGTGTTTGGATAGCGCTGTATATATCGGGTCGAAATAAACGCATGGACGAGCTTGTCGCTAACACGCGACCGCAGCGTCACAAAAGGTAGACAGTACGCTGTGGTAACATTACCATACAAACGAATTTTCTATATACCTATTTCATGAGGCTATGAATGATAACATTGTTTATATTGATACCGTTACTTATTCCGTACATCGCCTCGTAGTTGAACCACAGTGCTCTGAGGTCTCCGCTGCTCATCATCATCATCATTCAGCCACAAGAAGTCCACTGCTGGACATAGGGCTCCTCCATGAATTTCCAAGAAGACCGGTTGGAAGCGGCTTCCATCCAGCGTCTTCTTGCCACTTGGATGAGGTCATCTGTCCATCTTGTGGCTGGTCGTACTAAGCTTCGCTTTCCGATATGTGGTCTCCATTCGAGAACTTTCCGGCCCCATCGGCTATCAGTTCCGCGTGCTATGTGCCCCGCCCACTGCCACTTCAACTTACTAATCCGCTGGGCTATGTCGACGACTTTCGTTCGTCTACGAATCTCATCATTTCTGATTCGATCTCGTAGAGAAATTCCGAGCATAGCCCTTTTCATAGCTCGTTGCGTGACCTTGAGCCTTCTTATGAGGCCCATAGTGAGAGACCACGTTTCAGCGCCATAAGTCATCACTGGTAACACACACTGGTTGTATTTTTTTGTCTTGAGTGATTCAGGTATTTTAGATGAAAAAACTTTTTTAAGTTTTCCGAATGCTGCCCAGCCGAGTTGGATTCTACGATTGACTTCTTTCACGAAGCCTCTCAGCTCACCCGAAGGGATTTCAGATTTCCAATTATGGTCCGTAGCTTCTCACAGTGAATGTTCATGTGTTTGGGTGTTTTCTCTTCTTTCGCGCGTACCTGAAACTGAAACTGATCCTTCTGAATATTCCCCATCCATGTGTTCACGCGCCCGTTTCCGGTGTCTACATTATTAATCCGTGAACATTGTTTCGCGCCTAAACGCGAGTGTGACACTAATCTACCACGTTCGTGCGACGTTTTACAAGTGACACGCTACTGAGGAACCTTTTAAAAGCGACATTACAATGCTTTTAGGGTGTTTTTAGCAATATTTTTTAATCAAGGAGATTTAATAAGTAAAATGAGGCATTCCCATTTACTATTAATCATTACTCTATACTGCAATAAAGAAACACAAAGTGTTGCTCGCGGCATGTGGTCTACATCGAAACAAGCTCGTGCAATTTAGTGACACTTGTCTAATTCATATTTGCTGGTTCATACGAGTATCGTTGTCACGCTGAACCGGGAACTTTATGAAACCGCTATGGACATGTGTCAAAAATCGCTAACTAAACGATCCTGTTTGTTTCGTTTTAGAGTTTAGATTAATGTCTGTGGTCTGACCCCTTTATGTCTACGAGCTATTTACCTCCACCCTCAGCGCTATGGCACGACCTACGTATGCGTAGTAGTAGGTACGTTGGCGCTACGGGCAGACCCATTTGCCCGTGCGTGTCTGCTTTTGTCACCGACAGCGGTCGCGGGACAGATTACAGCCCGTGCGCAAATTGCGGTACTGCTGTACCTATGTTAGAGGCAGGCTGGGGGAATAGTTACATATTCACTGTATAAGGGACATTGTGTTTTTAATAAACCGATAAGTAGACTGATAATAAGAATGTATAGCACATGTATATTTATTACCGCCCAAACCTATGACTATGTTGATGAAGCGAAAGAGGTCTGTCAGTACCGTGGCGGGTGGCAAACATTGATCTCTGCCTACCCCTACAAAAAGAATATCTAGAATATATATCTAGCGTTGGAATTATGACCAAAATGGCTTTGTAACAGCTTCCATTTGCTTTCCCTCAATAGACAATTGCTTCCATCATATTTGAGAAGACGACATATTTAAGAGTGACCGTTCATTCTGACGTCAGGACGGCCGGTCACCTAGCCGGCACAGCATTAAATTTATCAACACAATTTTACATGGCGTTGGTTTTGACGTCTCTTAACTGACTTGAATGGTGTCCGTCGATTGTGAACGGTGAATCCCATGTCCAATTGTCCATTGTAGTGCGGTAATAGCTCACCCGCGGTGATGGACGGCCAACGTCCAGCGCGAGCGGGGTGGCCAGCTTGATGAACCGCCGGGATGGATTCTAATGTCCTTCAAAATCATACGCCCGAAGGGTCTGTTAAATTCCACTTCAAATTTGTAAGGGTTCTTTTGCGGAATCGTTTCGTTGCTACACGTTCAACTAATAACTTTGGTCCACTAATTAAGTTAAGCATGTGGTTACTTTATTAAACTGATCGGTAAAGTTACCGTAAGCTTTGGAAGATACCTATGTCATGTTTCATGCTCCGAATTACTCGGTATTTATTATTGAACCTGTGTCTCTACAGTGTTCTGTGGCCCACTCCGTTTCATTAGTCAGACTAAGCTCACCCGACGTGCGTTCAAATACCTGCCGCAGTCACCTTTATAAATTAATAAAGTTGCCGAACATAGCCTCTCCCCTAGTCACGGCCTCCCCGCCCCGTCCCTGCGGCGTCCAGCGCCTGGATCAGCCGAATAGCAAAGTTGTGATATTAAAAAGTTCAGATTCAGCCGATATCGCGCCGGCGCGGCGAGATCACGCAGACTCACTGATGGGTTCACTGTTGTAAATACGCGGAGAAATTGTTTTGAGTTTTGTTCGTTAGTTTTAAATATTTAGTCGCTCTCTATATATTTATTTGGTTTGGAGCGTTACATCGACTTTCTTTTAGGTAGGTATTGGGAGTCAGTTCGCGATGCTCGAACTGGAAAGCGTTACATCGACTTTCTTTTAGGTAGGTATTGGGAGTCAGTTCGCGATGCTCGAACTGGAGAGCGTTACATCGACTTTCTTTTAGGTAGGTATTGGGAGTCAGTTCGCGATGCTCGAACTGGAGAGCGTTACATCGACTTTCTTTTAGGTAGGTATTGGGAGTCAGTTCGCGATGCTCGAACTGGAGAGCGTTACATCGACTATCTTTTAGGTAGGTATTGGGAGTCAGTTCGCGATGCTCGAACTGGAGAGCGTTACATCGACTTTCGTTTAGGTAGGTATTGGGAGTCAATTCGCGATGCTCGAACTGGAGAGCATTGGAATTCGAACTTCCGTCTACGCTTAAATGTTTCTTTAATAACTAATTTCTCCATTCAAAAGATTTCCTTGCCGTTGATTTCACCTTTCAGCCAGGTTCACATAACAGTTTCAAACAAGAATGTCACGCCTAAATTGCTTCCCGATTCGCCTTCCCCCTTCTTTGTCCTCCCGTCCGTAACCGCCATCCGCGATGACGCCACAACATGGCGGGCGTGACGTCACTCGATGGCCCGCTGCTCATATCGGTATCGGCGCGCAAAGGTCAAGTCGTTTGCGAAACTGATGGCCGAACCCTGCCTGCTGATTACTAAAATATGGCCGGAATAAATCTAGTCACAGAATTTATGTTGATATAAAAATCGCGTTTGAATTTAAATGCTGTGCGTTTGTATAAAAGAAATGCCTGCAAAAATAATAGGCACCTACTGGAATTTAGCTAAGAGCCTAAACCACAATAAGCCATTAAATAGGGACTATATAAGCTAGGACTGGGGGCTCCCGTATATCCCGTAGCACCTAAACGTTATGGTGTCGATTCAATTTCAAATGGCGTGCTTAGGTAGAAAAAGTTTAGCTGTTTTTTATTTGGTTTTCAGTAATGATGTCAGTGAGACTTTGAGCGAAAGCATCAGTGGCACGGCAGAGGCTCATTACTGACTCAATTATGCCAACATAGAGCTATCAGCGCGCAGCGGTGACGTCACGTCACGGTAGCGGTATTGCCACAGGTTGCGGTAAATCTTCGCGCGTTCGTAATTACTCTCGCAATTACTTTGGTGAGGGCGCGCGGCCGCGGCGTATACAAAACATAAGTAAAACATTTGGCTGTTTGTGTGCGAGTGTTTTACGGCACTTCTTCAGACGACGATGACAAAAGTAAACTAGAAGTACATGCTTCGTTTCATCGTCGTCCTACATTAGCACTTTGCTAATCGTTCTTCCCAAGGCAAGCAGTATGTTTCTGTGTCGCACAGCTAATATTGCCACGGACAGGTGTCACAATATTGGGAATATTGCCATAACTGACGAGGTAGCTGGCGATCTCACCAATAAAATAAAACATACGAAATCGACGAAATCGTGTAGCTCATTTTAATATTTTTTTTACGAACGTGCGGCAGTTTTCCAATCTAGTCTCCCTCCGGGATAAAAATAGAGCAAACGAGAAGGATATTGGCCATTCATTGCGCGGGACACTAACACCACCCCACCACAACACACAGAGGTTCCTCCGGCCTGTGTCCACTTCTGATAACATCCTGAATTACTCGTATCTAAGTATGCATGAGTAGCGCTATCTTACTCTCATTGTAAGATAGCGCTACTCATGCTGTACTTAGATACGAGTAATTCAGGACAGGCGTATTTTTAGGGTTCCGTACCTAAAAGGTGCCAAACGGGACTCTATTACTAAGACTTCCCGTCTGTCTGATTGTCCTTCTGTCTGTCTGTCACCAGGCTTTATCCCTTACAACAAACCTGATTTCTTGCCGTTTTTTCTCGATCTTTGTGTCTAATGTTGAATAGATCATCGCCAACTACAACTGCAAACACAAATCTACAAATTTGTACGGAACTCTCGGTGCGCGAGTCCGACTGCCACTTTTTAAGTATATAGGTAGCTTGATTGAGTTTAACAGAGCATTCGTTAGAGCATTTAGTGAAGTTTCTTTGCGGACTCGAGCCAATGACGTATTGTCATTCAACAAATAGGATGGAAATTACTTACATTCAAAACAAATTTCTGATTCACGCGTAGATTTGAAGTCTTGGAAATTGTTTAGTATCTCCTTATACATTCTCAAGGCAACTACTAAGCAAGAGGCCTGTGCCCAGCAGTGGGCACAAAGGAGGCTAAGTAAAAAAACTACGATGAAACACCATAACTTATCTGGTCCCGAACTAGGCAAACGCTACACCAAGCGGGCTACACTACTCAAACCTGAACAACACTGAATGAGACGATTTGTATCAATCAACTAGTTGACTCGGTGAACTCGGCGCTTACTACCAAGATAGAGGTCATGGGTTCGATTCCCACTGGGGGCCGCCGTACATTTGTACAAATGACCTCAGTCTGGGTGTATTTCCATGTTTGTGGCGTCCTTGCCTAGTTACCATAGCACACGGTATCCTAGTTTGGGACCAGGTCAAGTGATTGTGTTATGTATTATTATTATTATTACTTTGTATGTTTTTTTTGGTTCTCACTATTTAAACTTTACGTGGACTTCCACAAACATGCCAAGTGGGTCCAGCCGTTCTTGAGTTTTAGCGAGACTAACTAAAAGCAATTAATTGTTATATAATATATAGATATATGGCGGCTCCCAGCGAGAATCGATCCCACGAAGGCAGGAAACAATGGCAGGTGAAGTCTGTCTTTCTGCCCTTATTGTTCTGCAACATTTACATCTGTGGGTGAAGCGAGGGACATGTCTGTAATTTCGATCGATGTTTGACTCCGCCTCTCCTAAATAGCTTCCCCGGTCCAAGTTGTCTGTTGAATTTCCATTGAAGTTTTAAGGCATTTATTCGGGGCGTAGTGGAGCCACGTGGGGCGCCCTCCCGCCGCCCCGGAGACTGCGACTTTGTGTTGACAAGTTTAAAGTGGAAAAGTTGCGCCTCCTCCGCTCTGCGCTGAGGAAACAACTCGCGGCCTTCATCACAGGGCCTCTCGTCACTAAAAAATATTCATTCACGTAATTTTTAGGAAGTCAGGATTAGATGGAAACGGTTCTGTACGTTGCAGAGCCGGTAAAATTAGCTCTTGGTGACATAAATAGGTGTTCTTTTCTTTAACGATAAAAAATCCCTTGAATTCCCGGGGTGCGAAGGCTTTTCATCAGAATTATTGTTTAATACCCGAGCGGATTTGCGCGCTTCGACAAAATCCGGAAATTGGACGACATTCCGATAGGGGAGGAATTTTAATTGAGTGTCTTTTAAGAGAAAGCTTTGAGCAGTAGCAAAAAAACGTAAAAGAGTCATTAGTTCTCTGGTTTTAGCGCCAACAGACCGATTGTTCAGTGCATCTTCCCTTTGGATGTCTTCTGTGGATATCCTCGACCTTCAACGCATACTACGAGTAAGTGATGCGTCGCGATCGTCTATGTTAGTTTTTAAGTAAATAAAGATTTCCAACTCTTTCGATAAAAGGTAAATGCATCTTCTGTAACTGGCTGCTCAGTACAAAGCAATAACAAAGCGACTCAACGCGACACCAACTCCTCCGCGACTAACGGCTGACGTGTGTATGTCCACGGCATTGAGTGAGAGCTTCACAACTTTATTAGTACCTTCTTCTCTAATACAGGTAGAAGTGTCTCACTTTACTTATGGACATGATGTTAGACGTGTTGTGAAAGTTGGATAACTCTTTCGAGTGATCGTTGGCACTCCGTGGATGTGACCCTGGAAACAAATGCTACCCCGTCGCCCGATTTCAATGAATGGTCTATCATTATTGAAACATTTTCTTCCGCTGAAAGTGGCTGTAAATGTGCAAGTTTCGCCCCCGAGCAGTCGCTGCCGAGAAACAAAAGGGCTCAGTGGCACTGATTGCGTCGACAGTCCACTGGCCGCGTGCGCTCCACTGACTCTGTGCGAGTCAATGGACGTGGCAGATGCAAGTCAGATCGAGCTGGAAAATACTATCAGATGTGTGTGTAACGATATTATAATAACAACGTTGTGTTGGACTGATGGTGTGAACACTTCCGCCTCTATTCGATTAAGGGTATTCGGTTCTGTATCTGATGATCGACCGGGGTCGTTCTGGTCCCTATTTCTGAAATCCGCGAACGTTCGAGCCGTGATGTTCAAGTGTCAGGACAAGGACGCGCTGTAGTATATTCCTACTTTCAGAATTAAACCGGGAAGTTTTACTCTCTGTTTTCCGAACACTAACAATCTGATATCTTTAGTTTGTGCTCTTTTCACTTTGGGCCAAGTGAAAACTGTTAACTACTGACTAATAGATTAATCGAGGTTCAGTCTATCTAACTGCTTTAATAAATCCATAGCTTTTTGAAATCCAAGCCTCCCATTTGCGAAGAGCTTACGGCTGGGTGTGGTGGTCCCCACCCACAAAACCTGAACCATTCCCATTCTCACTCGGCTTATGAGCTTATGTCTAGCCAATGGGCATATCGGGCAGTTGATTACGCATGCGGGGATTAACCGCAGTAATTACGTGATCGCATTAGCGCAGCCGCTTACCGCGACATAAGCCATTGTCGCCGACACTATTAACAACGATTGATAAATTACACGTGTTAAAAAGGGGATCCTGCCTTTTCGCAGAAAATTGTTACGCTGATTATCACTTGCCAACCAACATTTCACCTATTTTTCACTTTGACAACAAACGATTTACAAATTTTTGTATGGCAACGTTTCATTTGGTAGGATTGTTGTTAAGCTGATTATTATAATGAAACAAAACGTTTTGGGTATTTATTATTTTTCAAATCTTTTACTAGGCCAAACAACTATTAGATGAATAACGTTTCGTCTGTGAAACAGTTCCCTTTTCGTAAATAGATGGTTTTGCAAACCTATAGGTTAGGTTAGGTTAGAACTGTGACCAACACACGCACGAGCCGAGCGAGCGAAGCGAGCGTGCCGCGGCAGCGGCCGGCGAGTGCTAGGAAAATTCTATCCATTTTACTAGGTTTTCCTAACCTTTAGGTTATTAATAGCTCAAACCCACATAAGTTACTTAACGAAACTTAATGCAACATTTGGTATACAATAAACAACTGAATGAATATTACGCTAAGTAAAACATACGCTACTTAAAAGTTGGCATTTTGGAAAAATGTCATTATAAAAAGCAAACCAAACAAACAGTTGGCAACTGCGAGGTTGGGAAATAAAAAAAAAATAAGAAAAGTTGGCAAATGATTATTCCGCAAAATAATATTCTTCGAAACGTTAGTTGCCAAATGAAAATCGGCCAAAAATGTTTCTGCAAAAAGGCAGAGAACCGATAAAAAGCACTGGGATGAGATTAGTTGTTAATTTTCTTACCCTTTCGAAAACAGAAAAGGTAAGAATATTAACTTAGATCCAATAGCCGCTCAATGTGCACAATGCAAATCTCGTTTCATCATAGTCGTTTGTTTCTTTCATCGTCTTTGTTTTCCTTTCTTTCGTTTCTTTATGACATCGACTCTTTTCTCAGGACTAACTACCTACCTATACAGTCTTATATTTTATCTTTATCTATATTTGCCTTTTTCTGCCACTTACATACAGTCAGTTGACCTTTCTCTAGCCATATTTCTATACCCATCGCTAGTTCTCCAGACTATACCTTCCTTTTTGTCACCTCTTAATTTTTTCTACGGCGTATATATTTTTTGAAATTTGATTTACATCAATTGATTTTATTGAAAACAGTACGACGGTCAGTGGGTAGACCAGCGGCCTGATGGTCGGACGATGTCGTTGACTCGGCGGAAGGTCCGTGGTGGCGGATGGCAAGAGACCGTGAGAGATGGCATTTGGGGGAAAAGGCATATACCCAGCAGTGGGCAGCTGTGGGCTTATGATTATAATGATTTCTTATTCCATTAATTACAGACTTACCAAAAAAGCACCCATTCGTAACGCCGGCAAATACATTTTGCCTATGACCACCCTTTTAAAAACAGAACTATTGAACTGGAAACTCACGTTCGCGCCTTCCGTTCCATTTTCCCGCAAAAGTGTATCATTTGTGTGGCGGCTGACGTATGGAGCAAGTTTGCCGATAGCGAGCCGCCTGCCAGGATTATCTCCCCCCTAAACCAGGAGTTAGCAGAAGATCCATATACCAGTACACTTACTCCCGTATCTGGAGGGGTAGGCAGATACCATGGTATGCCATTTGCAGGGATAACGTTCTTGTACTGACATATCAGCTATTCCAAATCTTTTAATGCCGCATGTGATAACTTACTACTTTTATCTACCAGAGCAAGTACAGTTTTTCTCGTCTGTTCTGCGGCTCTTGTAGTGTTACATTGGCGATGCTTCCGTAGCTTTCAGTTCTGTGCCGAGGGTGCCGGAGAGGAAAGATTTATGAAATACCTGCGCCGTGTTGCTGAACTGTTTTCCGGCGATTTTTACGAGCCTGAGAGTGCGCACTTCGAGTGTTGCGAATTTCATACTTGTACGTTTGGTCTGCCTTTCTTGCTACTCTGTAATACTTGAATTTGTCGGGGCTATCGAGCTAAAGAGTATTTAATATTAATTGACTGCTTCGTACCTACATAGCTTCAGAAACTCGACGCCAAACGCCAGCTTCGGAAAACTCGTCCTAAGCCCTCTTACAATTACACATATAACTCTAGCGGTCTATTGCGGCGGCTGTGACCGTGTGTTTAAGAGCAAATTCGGTTTTGCATCACACGCTCGAGCGCACGCGCGGGTCTAAGATGGGTCCTTGTCGGGGTGTCGCCGTGTCGCCGTCGACGGAATCGTTGTGGAGGACATCACATCACATAGCGGTATCACGTCTAATTGCTATGCCGGAGGTCGTGGGTTCTATTCCCACTGCGGACCGCCGTGTATTTGTACAACTGGCCTCAGTCCGGTGTCCTACTTTGGGACCTGGACAAGTTATAGTGTTGTGCGGAAGTTGCTAACTACGGACGCTGAACACTTATGAAGAGGTGCGAGATTTTCAGCAATTATGGTGAGGGTGAAATGGGCATTGAGTGTCAAAAGTTAATTCAGCTTCCTTTACTCCCGACTACGTACACGTGGAATTCAGATAAGAGTATATTAGCACCATCAGTAGTAGGTGCTATACGATATATCTGTGTGTCAAATTTCATCCCAATCAGTTCAGCTATTAAGTGACGTACAAACTTTCATACTTATATTAGTAGGGTGATGTAGCAGGTAGACATCCTCTGCTTATCCCCTGCGGCCCGCAGCGTGATGGTATGCGTGGACGAGTCGGCTCGAGTTGGAAGGGGCCCTTTGAGCGGTAATGACTTGGAATTCCCATTTGAATTAACACATTATTTACCTAATCTACACGACACGTGCTCGCATACTATTATCAACACTATAGTTACTACATCAAAGTATATTTTGGTATCTACCCCAGGAAGATTTATTGGAGATGCCTGCCTGATTCTGAATAAATACAATAGAACGCGAAGTCTTGGTAGATACGTAGTACTACGAGTGCCACGGATTGATCTACGCGCGCTTGTCCGCTTTTTGTACAATTTTATTATACATACGTAAACTCACGCCCGCCCCTCTGCCCCTCACTGTATACCCCTCTGGGATACCCCAGGGGTAGGCAGAAACCAGGGACTGCCACTTGGCACGATCCCGCTACATGCACGCACGCCAGTCTCATTATTTTATCATTATTTTGCTTATTTTTTTTACTTGTGTACATAGGTATACACCTAATAATAGTTTGGTTAAAACACGCGCGGACACCATTCTGTTTCATTCAAATACCGTATCAAACACACGGTCAATAAGGCCATTGTTTGAACACACTCAACGGCCTTTCGTCGGACGTGCTATACCACGTCATTTCAGCGCCCGCGCCCGATTGCAGTCGGTTCCAGGTCAGTTCGCAGTCAGCGCGCGCGTATGACGGCTGTCTTCTAGGGAAGGAATTAAAAAAATTAAATATAACAATCGTATTAAATATAACATTCTTTGAATTTATAGAGAAACATCCAGTAATTTATGATGATGATTATTGTAATAGAAACGTTCAGAACAATGTATGGCAGGAAATCGGAAAAGAATATTGCGTCAGATCTCGAATTGATACATACAGTCTTGAATCTTGTGCTGATTGTCACACAAGACAAATCCAGTACCGTCGAGGCACCTGCATATTTATTAATTGTACGAGAGCGAGAGCGTCTTCGTCTTCGGACGACGACATGGCTCGATATCTGGCAATAGACAACGTGCTGAAAACCCTTCGCTCCATGCCTTTTATCGTCATGCCTGTGTTATGTCTGCGGCATGTCCGCGCCACGTCCGTGCCATGCCCGTACCAGACGCCAGATCATTGGGCTCCGCGCCTCGGATCAATGTAGAGTTGTAACCCACCTTATGCTCTAAAGATTTCTCTGCCAACCCAGAGATTTCGACTCCCTGTTATCGTCTAGTTTCTGGCACAATTAGTGCTTCGCTATGATCAGTATTTCCGGTGTAACTGGTCTGTGGCTCAAAGGGAAGCCGGCTCGGCAGATCCAGCCCGAGATTACGGCATTGTTTAGCCGAAACAAACATCTGCCGGGTCTCACCGGCGCCGGGATGACTCCATCGCCTGAGCCGCCCTTTGTAGGCAATGGTTTTGTGGCTAATCCGTTTTAACCGGAGAAAGGAAGCGGTACTACCTAGTTAGTGACGCACTTGCACATTTGCTAAACTAAATACAACTCAACAGACAAGGGAATGTAATAAATGTAGTACTAAGGACTACTTCGATTTATTAATTCAATTCAATTCAATTCAATTCAATTCAATTCATTAAAGTGAAATATTGGAATACATAGTCAATTTGCCATGAACTTGTCACGATATTTTTGTCGTGGAGCTAAAAAAGAATACCTAAAGAGATTTCTCAACTGTAAGTCGGGCTACGTGTGTTTTCATCAAGAAAACTTCGCCGCAGTACTTCTCGCCTTTATCCAGCTAGACTTGATCCGCTCCTGCAAACTTACATGACTTCACTTACATCGATCGCTATCCTGGAGGCACAAACTATATTGCACCGCGCAGGTACCTATTATCTACATATGTAGATATACATAATACACACAGTGTGTTATAGCAATAACACGACACACAAGTTCCAATGTTGGCTTTCCACAAACAAAACCAGACTCATTAGAGCTTCATTGCAGTAAACCTAAACCGTCTGGGCGCTTAGATAATGACCTTCAGGGGATGCGTGAAACTTTGAGTCGGATATGCGATCGTTACCTGTTCGACATCAGACGTTGGATGATTGTTATCAAAATGGTTTTTTCGCAAGCGATATGTCTACCCACTTGTTCACTTTACTGCCATAAGAAAGTCAATATAGTGAGCAAGACAAAAGGAAAAGAGGAGGCCTGGATGAAGATGTCATGTTTTTACAACACTGTTCGTAGATCAATGTCACCTTGGACTAAATATTCAGGACCACAATGAATAGAGCATTACTAAGAGCTGTTCAAACAACCTTCAAATGTAGAGAGGCACTAAGAAAAAGACTGCGCGAACAGTCCGAATATTTCATAGGAAGAGTGTATAACTTCTATAAAGAAGATACATGAAAAGTGTATACGGGCGCGCGCTTAGTCTCTGTCTAACCTAACTGGATAGTTTGATGGCCTACGATGTTAAAGCTTGCATTTTGAGTGTAAGACCAACAAAACTCACGACGAAAGGCGGCTGAGCAATCAATCATATCAATGTATTTATTGTCATAAATTACATGTGCAGGGTTGTTCATATATACATGACAGTTTGAATGTAATTTTACCAATATGGTGTGACAATATCGAACGTAAATTATAAACTATATCACTTTATCTACGTGCCACATCCATGCCGCTGGTTCCTGGCTGCAGATCCTCACCTGACATTCCGCGAGCCCCGCCGTGCCGCTCGCGTGCCGGAATGCACCGCGCCCCGGGTCCCGCACCCCTCGCCCCCTGCAGCATAAAAAGAAATTCCAAAATATCTTATAAGTATTCTGGTCACACACATTCATTCAGAGATATACCTACCTCCTATAAGGCGATTAGTCCGAAAAAGATCGTTGAACAGATTAACTTGACACACGTCGCCTAGACGAGTACCACGAGCCAATTTTATTAACTGCATGATGAAAGAAGGAAGTATTTTTTCCATTGCGAGTCTGAGATGCTGGAGCATCCTCGCATTTTTTGGTTTTGGCTGATGAGTTCTCTGAAGTTTATCCTATGCACAATTGATTAACATTTACGACTTCCGTGGTAATCCCCTTTGTTCAATATCTACAGGTTTAGAGACTCACAAAGAAGCGTGCTTAAGTATTGGCACGGGCGAGATAGACTCTGACCTCTGACTGAAGTGACTTCCTTGCTCTGTTGCAATAGCACCTCCGCGGGTATTCCCCTGGTCGTGATCGAGCCGCCATCTTGACACTCGGACGTTTCGACTTAGTTTATCACCCCGGCTGGTCCCGCCGGGGACGCCGGTTTTACGAGCACCAGCTTTCGATTGCCATTATTGTGTCTAGAGCTCCGTCTTTGTGTTTGGGTTAGCTTCACTCACTTAATTAGTTTCGCACCTTATGATTCATCTGCTCAAGACTAGAATGCGCTACTTGGACTTTAAAAACCTATTTAGAGGCTAAAAACCGATACCGGGACTTGAACCCGCGACCTATGGCCAACCGTGCCAGCGCTCTCCCAACTGAGCTCATGGGCAAGTGTAGGCACCAGTGAAATTTCGAGCCTCTTTACAAACTTCTCTGTATTACGTACAGAGAAATTGTCCTCAGCACGGGTTAGTGCAACAAAAAGAATATAACTTGGGCTTTGTGTTGCTGTTTTACATTTTTGCCAAGAAGAATGTAAAGATAATATTTATCCCTTGCAGCGTAAACTAGCCTGCTAGGGTGAAAAGTATCAAACAAGGAGCCTGGTTCCTGTTTGATACTTTTCGTTATTAATTAGGACATCTGTTCTACGATAAGAAAGCTCAATAAAATCATCTTATCTTACTCGCCACGGTACCCAGAAGACACACAGGCAATGATCAAATAGTAAGGCCGATCGTTCTCTTTCGCCAACAGAGTGGAGCGCGCGCGGGTCGGCGCGCCGCCGCTCCTCGCAGCAGTCGCCGGCCGCGCTGCTCGCGCACTTCGACACCAGCGTGCTGCAGGTGAGACTACTTCTCCTAATGAGTATAGCTTGTATGTATTTAAGTATGTCTGATTCGGTGTTCCCTAATAAATCCTTAACGAACCGTACTCATCACTAGATAACACTAAAAAACAAAAAACCGGCCAAGTGCGTGTCGGGCCACGCGCAGTGTAGGGCTTACAATATTTTGAAACGACCGATCGCACGATATCCAACACTATGGTGTACCTAAGCGAGAAAAAATGAATGTGTCCCTAATTTTGGTGTAAGGGAGGTACCCTAGGCAAGAGCTGGATGAGAGTAGCCGAGGACCGTGCTCGGTGGCGTGCTATAGGAGAGGCCTGTGTCCAGCAGTGGACAAGCATAGGCTGATGGTGATGAGGTGCCCTAATTTTTTTTTACCATTTTCTACTGTTTCGTCGTTGTGATTGATATGTCTATGTAAAATTTCAGCTTTCTAGGACTAATCGTCGCTGAGCTAGGCCGCGGATAGACAGACAGACAGACAGATAGACGGACGGACATGGCGAAACTATAAGGATTTCTTGTCGACTACGGAACCCTAAAAAGCACAAAATAACAAAAATAGACAACGAAAATGCTCAGCAGTCGGGTTTTTGTAATTTTTCATTTCAGGTTTTGTAGGATTCCGTAGTCCGACAAGGAACCCTTATAATTTCGCCATGTCCGTCTGTCTGTCTGTCTGTCCGTCCGTCCGTCCGCGGCCTAGCGCAAAGACCGGTGGTACTACAAAGCTGTTATTTGGTATGTGTATACATATGTATCACGCCGACAAAGTTAAAGAATAAAATGTTGGAATTTTTTTTTTACTGTACCTCCTAAAATGAAAAGTGGGGATGATTTTTTTTTTGTCTACCCCATCATGTAGGGCATAATAATTGTGGGAAAAATATTGGGCGTGTAGGAAGACCATTTTTTGATTTAGGGTAGCGTTTGCGAAATATTAAGCTTTAAAGCGCAAATTTTTGTCCGTCGTCGTAGAGCGTCCTCCCCCCCCCTCCCCTTCTCCTCGCTAAACGGTTGATTGTAGAAACGTGACGAAATTCAGGGTAGTAGCACATATAATGATCTTGAAAGGAAAAGTATCACGGCTAAGTAGGCTTTACTACACTGACCTGCAAAACTAAGTATCACACTTAAAATTGCAATAACTTTTTATGTACACAAGATATAATTTAGAAATAAAAAGGACTGGAAAAAAGTTTTATTTTGCAGTATAGTTTAAAAGAAAGCTGATAAAATTAGTTGATAAACGTTTTTTTGTTTTAAATCTTTAACTTCTATAGTTTAGAAAAAAATATAAAATGAAAAGTGTGATACTTACTTTTGCAGGTCAGTGTAGTTAACGAGTAATAGGCAACCAACTTATAAAAGTAAAATCCATTGAAAATGACTTCGATGAAGTTGTTAGTTCTCTAAAGCAGATAAAAATACCCTATTTCTACGGAACCCTACATTGCGCGTGGCCCGACATGCACTTGGCCGGTTTTTTCAGATTAATTTCCAAAATACTGGTATTATCTGAAGCGCATGTTCAGCGCCTGACCTCCACCAATGCGTGTCACCGTAGTCTTCTCTTCTTTCATCTGTTAAACATAAATAATAGCAATAATGATATCTCTCGCCCTACAAAGCTTGCTAAGTGGTCATTTCACCGATGCTCAAATCATCTTCAGGAGATGAAAGGTCTAGTCGAAGCTTGGCGACACTTCCGAGATCCTCTAGGAAGTCGTGAGTCATCCCTAAGAGGGTTCATTTCGCGATTAGACGCAGAAGAACAGTGCCTCCCCGACGAGCAATGGCAGACGATCGGCCTTCAATTCAAATAAATGTGTCGCACGTCAAATTAAACACCAACACTAATCAAAAACTCGGATAAGTATCACTGAAGCACGAACGACCAGACGAAGCAGATGACACAATTTCAAATGCGACACAATACACTAGTGAATGGATCGGCAATCGGCAGAAAGCGCGGGAGGAGAGCCCTCCTTGCTTCGGTCTCCGATTCTAACTATGGGAACCGACATCGGAATCGAAAGTGCTAAATCAATCGGAAGTTCCGACCTTTCGGAATCGTGGTCGAGGCTCCCTAACATCCTTGGCTGAAAAAGGCGCACGACAAAAGGTCTACAACGATACCCTAAATGGTTAATGATCCGATAGAAAAGGTGGCTCAGGAAATCGCTGAGCACCATCCATGTGTCAATATAAATTCACGTCTGTGTCCTGGAGTATGCAAAAATTATCGCGTAATAATAACGTAATAACGAACAAATTACATTGTTATAATATAAGTTTAAGCTGATGATTCTCCGAACTGAATAAACAAATAAATAATAAGAAAAAAAGAAGGATGAGATTAGGTTAGGCGTTTACGTTAACTGTGGATGTAATGAGACGATTTACATATTTTGTTTGTACCTACCTTTTCTAAATACGATTGGCGGTCTGGATATGATCAACTAAGTCAGTGTACGTGTTTCGCAAATACCTATGTAAATGATAGAGGCGTTAGTTCCCAGATTCCAAAATTCCCTGATCTATTTAATTTGAGGCCTAAAGTGAAGGTTGCTCGTAGAATGGCAGCCCTTTGCTCCTTTGTCGCATACCGGCGCGAGGCGTAGGGAGTCGCTAATGCAAATAGCTCGGCTTCCACGCACGTATTCTTTGTCCTCAAATATCACGAGGTGGTGGTAGCTTGTCAAAAAACACAGCATAGGACAGATAGATAGCGCTTGGTGCGGCAACTTTTAAAGTTCGAGTACTTTTAAGCCATTCGAACATTTAACAAGCACTACAGTTCATCGAAACCGACGGAACCAAAGCCCACGTTGCGCTTCGCGTCAAAAGAATCCGACTGAAATAACTTCATATCTTTGTTCAACGCATAAACCTGGCTGAATTCAGGATGAGACCTCATAGAGAATTGAATCTATCATGAGACCTCATAGAGAATTGAATCTATCGAGTGCCATTCGGAACAAGACGCGCGAACCCGACCGCCTAATGACTGAAGGAAGCCGTTTTCGGAAACTGCTTTACTCCCGGTGTTTGCCTTTCAAGTGGCTCGTTCGGACCAACTGGATTAGGTACGCGCGCTTTTTACGAGGGATCCTTGGTCCGCTGTGAGGTAACCACGGTGGGCTTGCCGCGGGAAGATACCTGGGAAAATACCTATTAACCGGTTAAGAATGCTTCATTATTTTTGTTTACTTAAGAGACCTCCAGATGTATTTTCAAAACAAATTATTTAAAATTTTCTGCATTTATGTCCAAATTAAAACAGAGTGAGATATATGTATTGCTAAGAAAAGTGTAATTCATTTAAACGAGCTTACATGTACGTATATACATAGTGAGACAAGAGGTTTATATTGAAGAGATTAGCCTTCAAGTAAGCAGGACTATGCGGACCAGCCTATATCGACCAGCCACAAGATGGACAGATGAACTCATCCAAGTGGCAGGAAGACGCTGGATGCAAGCCGCTTCCAACCGGTCTTTTTGGAAATACATGGAAGAGGCCTATGTCCAGCAGTGGCCTTCTTGTGGCTGAATGATGATGATGATGAAGCAGGACTATAGACATCCTACACCTACACATTACAATGAGGTCGCACAAGCGAAGTGTCGAGTCCTTAGAGCACAGACTAGTTCACTTAGCATGCACGCACCGAAAAAGGCATTATATAGACAGGAATAACCCCATCCTGCGCACACGCCTGAAAAGTGAGCGGGATGGCGCGAATTTTCGTCCATATCGCCTTTTCCCTTTATCGGTGCGTGCATGCTAAGTGAACTAGTCTGTGCTCTAAGGACTCTACACTTCGCGTGTGCTAAGTACTCCGGTAGCAGTAGCGGTCGCTGTGAGAATGAGAACACGTTGAAAAGGTCATCACAACTTACGACGAACTACTTATAGGGAAGAGCGGGTGATCGTGCTCTTCCACTATAAAGGGAAATTTCCCGCCAGGCAGATCGTATGCCTGGGGACGGCCGGTCCAACTGATGTTCGTCGGACGTTATATTTATGGTATGTCATGTGAAACATTTTGCTTGCGCGATGTAGGAATGTTGGAGTTTATAGTGCGCGCGCAGAGTTGACATATGCTCGCCACATCACTCCCCTTCAAGACCGTAGCTACGCATAGCTAGGTCTGATAGGAATCGAAGTCTGTGCTCTAAAGCCTGCAAGTGCCAGGAGGCGCTGAGTCAGTGAGTCGACTAGCGGTTGAAGGTGTTCGGCGGCTAACAGTCACTTCACCGGCGACAGTACCATGGGGACCGCGCATGTGGTAGGAACCGGTGAAGGCTGCTGTACCACTGGCAACGTGCGCTGTTGCTGTGTGGCTGCCGTTCCGAGGGGTTGGGGGAGATCACCATCAGTACCAGTAGTCGGTGCGTTGACTGTAGTGGAACTGATGAGGTGAGAGGGAAGAGGATGCTGGCCTTGCTTTGAGACTGATTGTATGTGGGGTGCTGCGAGAGCGAAGGAAGGTTGACATTGTTCTGTCGGGGTCACCACTATAGGGAAGAGCGGGTGATCGTGCTCTTCCACTATAAAGGGAAATTTCCCGCCAGGCAGATCGTATGCCTGGAGACGGCCGGTCCAACTGATGTTCGTCGGACGTTATATTTATGGTATGTCATGTGAAACATTTTGCTTGCGCGATGTAGGAATGTTGGAGTTTATAGTGCGCGCGCAGAGTTGACATATGCTCGCCACATACTATTACTATTCGTCTCTGACAGTTTTAGCCGTGTCCAAGAGCTACTTTTCACATTTTTGGGTGGCACTCGGTGTCCCCGTACATCCTTTTAAATTATGGAGGGTATTCTTTTTTAATGTCCCGTCGTAATCGACGGCAATATCGCTCTAGAGTCGCTCGAAATTGCCGAAGCGATTGCAGTCAGCAAACGCTATCCGTACTTTGGTATAATGGTACGCCGTCGTAGTTTTCCCTGAGCGTTCATTATGCTGCCAAAAAGCTTCCTGCATTTAAAGCTCCATAAAGCGTGATTACAGTCGGATTGCTCATATAAAATTAAAATCTTTTTGTAATTTAATTCTTTTCCTTTTTTGTGGACAATCTCTACTCTCCGGATTTGGCAAGAGTATTGTAAATAATATGAAAAAATATTACAGTACGCTCTTGGGGCTTTGAGTGTTACATCTCTATAAATCACTTTTACAATGACCCTAAATATAGTTCGCTTCACCGCCCTACCGCTCCGGTCTATACGCGCCTTTGTTGTAAGTTTAGCCTATTCATATTTGGGTCTACGGAATCTTGTCCTTTTACCAACCAAAGGGCAGGCGAAAATTCATGGAAACGACAAGTCCGCTTAAGAGAAAGTTAATTAAAACTAAGTACAACCAACAAATTATTACCAAAAATATTATTTAAAATGATCAAAAATATACTGCGTCTAAAAGAGACCTACGGAATTTGAGATGTGGTGTTACCGCCAAATGCTCCAATTAAGCGATAACCGACGTAGAACAATATCACGAGTTCTTGAACTCACTCTTTCGCCAAAAATTCAAGTAAGTAATTCCGCAAATTAGTTAATAATATTGCGACTCTCAAGTAAAAGACCTAATTATAGCAATATTCGCAATTAAAAACAATATTGACTAATAGTTTGATAGTCAAATCAATAAAAAAATCACCCGCCGACCGCGCAAAAATTGTTATCTTAGTCCAGTCATTCTGACAGCTGACGTATCAGAATATCGATTATTTATATGCATTATTGATTGAATAGGCCTTACGCTTGGATAGGGTTAAAATGTTAACCCTCGGTGTGTAGTACCGTAGTACGTAAAGAATCTGCTGACTGACACTTATAAGAAACCGAAGGTAAGGTTATCAAAGTTCAGCTTCCCCATGTTTCTGTAAAATCACACTGCACTAACCTATGAAAATATTTCGAAAGGTCTGAGTACGTGATGGACTCAGAAACGTTTTATAGTTGAAATTATCTTACGCAACGCGTCGTGGAAGCGGGAAACAGCATTTTGGCATATAAATGTCAATTTACCTGCAAAAGACAGAGATAAAGTGCAGACCCGCGGAAAGGCCCGGGGTCCCACTTGAGGCATATTCTCTGATATTTTTTGCGAATTTATGTGAATAGAAATGTTAGTGAATAAGGGAAATAGGTATTCTTGCGGATCCTATACACAATGTTGTCTCAACTTCTTTATAAACCGACTGCAAAAAGTTGATATTGCTTCATTGCGATTCTTTGGTTCCAAAACTAAGGTGTTGCGCAATTCAATAGCACTACATTCGACAATTCTATCAAATAATTGTTTCTACGGGATAAACTAAAACATGAATCAGTCGAACCAATGCTTCCTTTGCCATTTATTTTACGTGCAAAATGTTTTCTGGGAAGTGTTGGCTTATTTACTTAAAGAAAAAATGCTTCCTAGTCGTGACATTTTCATGATCAGGAAATTTTCTGTACACGCTTTGTAAAATGCTCCGTTACTACGTCCATGGCGTTTGAACGCCACGGTGTTATTTAGATAATAACTTTATTTAGCTCAAACAATGAACGACCGTCCGCTGTCAAGTCTGGTACGGGAATGAGGTGATTTATTGTTGTTTAATGTTTTCGAATAGTGAAAATAATATTTATAATGTTTTACTGTCGTGAATACTTTAAAGTTAAATGATATTAGACTAGTTTAGCCAAAAATAAGAAAAAAACTGTAAGAAAATGGAGTTTTTCTGCACTACTATCGTTCATGACCGACGACCGGACGACCTTTCAGACGACCTCGTGGCGCAGCGGTATTGCATCTGCATACCATGCGAGAGGTCCCGGGTTCGAATCCCGGCTGGGGACAAAAAAATACCCCAGGTCTTGGATGTTTACATGTTTGTGATGTCGTTGGTTCTGGTTCCCACGACACAGGGTATCCTAGTGTGGGGCCAGAAGCAATGTATGTGCCTGTATGTAAAGTTTATGTCATACGGAAAACCCGGTCTCTACCTACCCCTCCAGTATACATGCGTGAGTTTATGAATAAATGAATTAATGTGTACTATCGTTTTACCTTAATCCATCGATTATTATTGACTAATGAATGTTGAGGAAGCGAAAGTGATCTCTGCCTGGTCTCTGCCTACCCATCTGGGATAGAGGCCTGAGTTTATTATTGCCTATATTAACGCCATCTGTTATCGTAGATCCGCGACTGGCTGTCGGCGGAGGAGGCGATGCTGCGCGCGCAGAGCGTGCTGGTCGGGGATGTCGACGAGATCCTCCACCACCTCGACAAGCAGAAGGTAAGCTCTCTGACTCTGTCCAACCACAAGAGTGTAGAAGGGAAAATACGCTGGCTGAAAATATGCCGCTTATTGTATCGCTACTTAATGAAGACCATCAGAGAAGGAAAGATAGAAGGAGAGCAGTAGGCCTTTGAGAAGTTATTCTGATCAAGGAAAAGAGAAGGTGGTTGAGAGGTATCAAGCTTTAAAAAACTGGTCGGTATAGGATGCTGCACCAACAAGAGTCCACCTCTTAAATATAGTGGCAAACCACTGCTGGGCTTCTTCTATTTCATGGCTACATCCCAGGGGGTTTCCAGATAGAGAGCCATATTCGAAACAGATCCCGATTAGGACTTGAAACTCGTTTCATTTCAATCGATATTACACTTTGATGTGTAGTATGGCGGTTACTAAAACTGTTTTCCTTTGCAAAAAAAACTTCATAGACAAGGTAGCTCATGTATTTAATTGTGGACCGCGTTACGCTCTAAGTAACTATGATAAATAAACGTTATTGCAACAACGCCTGTTATGGGAAAAAAGTGAGGAGTTGGCGAAGAGATTATGTTAAATAAAACCTCAACTTCAATTTGTATTGTGCGCCGTGAAAATAGGAAGTGATCGCGCCTTATGTTTAGCTTATTGGCAGAGTCTGTTGTAAAGAAACTCTTTTGTTGAAGTTTTCCATTGTACCGTCGCTTTGTTCCCCGACGCGAGCTTTTACACTTTTACTAACATCCATACTGAATTTATAAATAAAACAGAGATTTTCCGTTTCATGCATCATGTTCGTGAGCCATTTTTGGGGATTTCCCTTGATAAAAGTGTACTTAAGGTGCACTGAGAGGCACTGTATTTGAAAGATGATTTAATTAAATTGATTCGTGATCGGTTAGTGCATGTGGACTTAAAACTGCGATGGGTCGAATATGATATTGACTCGATATTATTCATTCCTAAAATTTTACGTCTGAAAATCTGGCGTCTGCTTAAGTTGTTTATGTTGATACTGCCTTGCGAATAAAAATCCCTTTTACTGATAATACTGCAAGACTGTAGGCCTCCAATATGTCAAACTGACGTAAAACTGAGCTCAGAGCGTGCCGTGCGCCGTGAATACAGATGTGGAACGGAAACAAACCGGAGCCCGTAATAGAATAAAGGAACTTTCCGAAGAAAGTCCCGGGCTTTGTCGAGACACTTGGAACCTGTACCTTTGCTTTCAAATGTTGAGGATGTTCTGCTTTGACATACTTTGCGTCTGTTGCAGAGAAACTTGAAACCGTAAGATTGTAGGCGAGTTTCTAGATGAGGTACCTCATGTACTCCATAGCTTATTGATTTGTAGAAATACAAATAAGACTTTTTCAATTAAAGCAAACATTTTCCTTTATTGATTGGGTTAACATAAATTAGTGTGAAAAATAAGTCGTCAGAGCAAGCTTCCCTAACTACTACCCAACATCCATGTCCAGTCTCGTAACCAGGCTTTCGTAGACCCTTTATTATGCTCGAGCTCAGCGTAGGAAATACACAGCAATAGAGCGATAGTGGAGGGATTAGGACGTCATAATCAACTCGTATCAATTCCTGTAACGCACACTCACCTTTCAGCACATTTACGCGACACCCTTCACGGCCACGTGGGACGTACAGAGGATCTGCTGCAGGCGGAAAGAAGAAAACATTTCTGCCACAAAAGAGTCGTCATCATCATCATCATCATCATTAGCCCACTGATGCCCACTGCTGGGTGTAGCCTTTTTCCTCCAAATCTCTCTCACGGTCGCTTGCCATCCGCATCCGTGGACCCTCCGCCGACTCGACGATATCGTCGTCGTTGTCGTTATACAATAAAGGCCGGCGCAGACGATGGACTTTTGTCCCCATGGGACAAAAATCCCTGAATCGTATAAAAAGTGTCCACCGAGTACTTGTCACGGACTCACGCATACGGTGTGCGATCATTTGTTGCCAGAATACGTACGTCACTACTGAGCGCTCAATGCAGACTAAAGTTCGTTGTGGGCGTTGTTGCGCTTAGTTACGTTAGTTCTATTTTTTTCGGAGACTCCCCCGTACTTTTGTCCAGTTCAGACTCTCGGTGTCCTCGGTAATTTTTGGGAATTTTTGTGTGGGGTACTTTAAGTCCTTTGTGTGCGTTGTGTGATACAATTTATAAGCGATCTATATCGATGGAAAAAAAGTACCCGGGGGACAGTACCTCGTCTGCGCAGGCCTTAAATAAAATGTTCAGCGATTTAATTCAACGTAAAAACAAAATTCGGTTCTTGAAAGTCAAGTCCTTCACTTACCTGAGCGTTGTTGGATAAACTCGCGTCGCTTCCTCTCCTGAAAGAAAGGCGTTCTGTGTGTTTCATTGACTCACGTGTGCCTTTACTCCGATCCCGAAAGGGCTCTATTCATAAACAACAGATTAAACCATCCCTTCCATTACCGCTTCGTTCTCAACCTAAATATCAAGGGAATGTGTTCGAATTCAGTTTGACTTGCCGCCTCGGTGGAATTCACGGCGGACGTGCGTGTGGCTGTGGGAAGTTTGACACAGATATTGAATTAAGGTGATACCAGCACCCTGTTCCGGTTATACGGACATGTTCAGCAGTTGTGTAACTCAATCGCAACTTGTAATCCACCCTTTAGTTAGATGAGTTGGAAACTGCTGACACAATTAAGAATTATTGTACGTGCGGAAACGGGTATCTCATTCGCGGATCATTACAGCTTGTCAACCACTGAAGGCAGCTATTAGGCAAGAGATTTTTTTTGACTTTGATGAAGAAAAAGATAAATTTTGTCAAAAAAAGTGTTAGTTACAAACCTATATTTGCATAGAACCTTCATTCACATAAACGCATGTCTCAGTACTTGGCAAAGTTCATATAACCTACCCCCAGTTTCTCGTACACTAACACGCTGTTATTCTACTGTTAACAGCTGTCAATTGACCAAAGTGCATACAAAAAAAGAAACAATGACAGCTGTTAACAGTAGATTAAAAGCTTGTTAGTGTACGAGAAACCGGGGGTCAGTTAGTCACCTCATAGTTCTGAAACTAGCAATGCTACACTGGTATTACGCCCCGGCCGTCATGTGTATAGTTAGCCGTGAGCGAGCTAGTAATCTGCTCTCTACACAAGTTTGTGAAACAGATACGGCTTCTATGTCGGGGTATAGAGAGACAGTGCTGTTGCAATCAGCGAAATCTACTGTGTACGGTAATTGCACTATATTTATTTATTTCAGTCAATGACTTAGTTTCAGCAGGACCTAATCCAGTATGATAGCCAATTACAGATGATCACAGCATGCGTTTACGCTTTATGAGATTAGTCACCCAGGGGTAATCCCGCCATAGGTACGACAGCGCCCCTATTATTTCTATCACCCACTGGGTTGGGTGACGTCAATTTTTACTTTTTTTAAACCTCCAGGTGTCACATACATATTTTAACACTTCGGGAACGGAAAGAAGGATGGCCCAACACAGTCGATGCTTGCATACTAGAGTTGCTGTACCTATAGGCATACTGTCTGTTACTGTTATACTGTGTTGCTACTTCAAGGGTAGCAACACTGCTACCTCACCCCTCTGCCCTCTCCCCTTTCTCCTTCGTGCATTGTAGTGTTAAGACCGATCGTCTAAAAGCATAATCTAAGTATAAGCAATACTTAGCATAATCTTGGGAATATAAATTAATTAGCCCCAACAAGTGAAAACGCTAGGCTACCAGGGGTTGCAGGTTGCGATACAATCAATCAATTATAGTTATATTGTTACTAGGTATCAAACCTAGTTGCAAATTGCCGAGCATACGCTGGACGTAATTAATGCCACTTGGGGATGCTTCATTTCATTTTACTCTGATTGTGTTGATCTCTGCAGTCCCGACCTTGAAAATAATGGTTTTCTTGAATGAATCTCAATTTTATAAACCAAAGTACATGTTGAGTCATCCTACCCATACTCGCCATTGACGATCAATTCTGTACGTTGAATATTTATACAAACAAAAATGTAGTTCATAGGAGCGCGATATTTTTTTCAGCCCAAAATCACATCAAAATTTTCACGCGGACGAAGTCGCGGCCAACAGCTAGTAGTTTACTAAAATAAAATATGAAAAAAATTCGGACATTATTACCCTTCACATTAATTTTAAGTGATTAGTTAAGTTTTATGTATCTAACTCTTGTGATATATTTTTATTTATATTTTTAGTGTAAATGTATGTACTAACTTTTATATGGGTAAAGCCTGAAATAAACGATTTTATTATTATTATTATTATAGACTAAAGTCTCTCAGACCCTAGATAAAACCGAGTGTGCCTGACACCTCCGATAAGTTTCCAAATAGATTATATATGCTGTTAGGAAGATCATGGCAAGAGACGTGAAGCCTCGAGCGTGGTGGGCTGCAGACTGCCTGAAGCGGGGGTGGCCGGCCACGGCCGGGGCTGGTACTGCGCATTCGCGGGGTTTAGTGGTGGGGTATCAGTCGATAGTATATATTTATTTGTTTTTGCACGTCATGTTGCCACATTATTTCTTGTCCACCTATAAGCCTACATTCGTTCGGAGTTTTTTCAAAGTATTTTCTGTAAATAAAGCCAAAGAGGAGTTCGGTACCGGTTACTTCCACTATATTTTCAAAAGCATAAATTATATTATACAATGGTATTAAAAAGGAAAGTAAAGCCTACTGGGCCCTATTTCATGAGGCTACACGATAAGGACTTACAATAATTTTAATTGTCAATTATTTGAAGTTTGTTGACAGTTATTTTCGTCCTACCTCCTGCTTAGCCACGATTTGTCGGTCCGGTTGGAAGAAAATGGCTCACAATTAAAGTCTAATACTAATAGTAGATTGAAGTACAAGGGTTCAGGACGCCAAATAAACAAATTCAACCACAAAGTTTTGCTGAGAAGTCAAAAAAATTTAACAAGATTGTGAAATATATAAAGGGTAGCATGCAATGGACACGTAGCTTTCAAAAATTTTATGTCACGGAGCGTAAGTATAAACCAGCGCTGCGCTTCTTTGAGATCATGATGCTTTGATATACATTGTGCAATGATATTTCGTATTCGTTTTCTAGATGCTTCAAAGTTTGATGAGATTCCTTGGGAAAAAATACACTGTATATAATACTAAAGTCTGTTTTTAAATTCGATGCAAAAAAAATACTGTCACATCGACTTCTTCCCCATATTTACGTAACATTTTTGTAGATATTTTTAAATAATTTCGTTTTCTACAGTCACTTCACAGATCCTATAACAAGGGATTTGGGTATGGCTTTTGAAGATCGTTAAAGTCTTCATGTCACAACCAAAAGATAAA
Organism: Yponomeuta evonymella; assembly: GCA_963969515.1. Classification (NCBI taxonomy): domain Eukaryota; kingdom Metazoa; phylum Arthropoda; class Insecta; order Lepidoptera; family Yponomeutidae; genus Yponomeuta; species Yponomeuta evonymella. Next base: position 177,251 of record OZ018359.1, read on the forward strand.
ATTTTATGGAGTTGAAGTAAACCAAGATAGCAATAAAACCCCAGTTCTATCGACAACAGCCTTCATCGATACCTGCCAACCGACAGTCAACGCATCTGTAGCGCGCGCGCCTCCCCATCTCTGGAGGCGGGTGTGGGAAGGGGTCGGTTGCTAGGCAACGGCGTGCCGCCGCCACGTGGTTGCCGGCGTCCGCGGGCGCCATCTAGGGGACGTCGGACGACTCACCAAGTGTTCAGGGCAAGACGTAATAATGAGGAGGCTTAGAACATCCCACTGCAGGACATAGAGGTCCTATTCATTAATTAATGACATTGGCTGCGGTTTACGAGTAAACGTACGAACTTTGGCAGGAGCGCGGAAAAAATGTAATTCCCAAATGTCGCATTCGCAAAATGTAGGCATTGAGATGGTTCTGTTAGGAATTTAATAGTTTTAATTCAATAGGTTCAAGTTCGATCTAAATCAGTTATGGACGATTCCTTAAAAGAATAAATAATAATAGCCTAAAGTTTTTACTTTGGTATAAATAATGAATCAATACTAGTTTGTTTTGAAAAGAGCGCGTTGGCGGCCATTCCCGGTAGAAACGTCACCGCTGAAGGTTGACCCTGTTGCACTAAATATTGTTATTTTTGATTAGTGCTGAAGAAAGTAAATGGTTTGTACTTGATCACAGCTTTGGAGTATCATTTCAGTGAGGTACCTAATAGTCAGAAGTGGGATGAACAAAAGTTGGAGATAACTTGAGGTATGTAATTTCACAGTATTTAATCGGCGGTGGGTAATAAGGAAACGAGTAAACTATTCGTGTAAACATCGTAGCTTATTGTCTCCTACGTGTTTAAGTGGCTTTAACATAAAGTTTCGTTGTACAACTGTGTATCTTAATACACTCAGCTACTTACAGAAACATACGAAAAAAAAAAGTTAATTTTAGTATCGAATAACCCACCTTCATTTTCTTTGCAAATTCGCACTTAACGTAGCAGACTAGAGTTCTAGTATACAATGTAAAGGTTGGCTGTGTGTATGCGTAGCGTAAGTAGCAACGCTCAAGTATGGTCGCCAGTCGCGGCTACCTACCCTACACTCTTATCTATTGGCCGTTGCCCTGTATTGAACGAGTATCGAACAAAGTAGGGTATCTCTGGATGTAGACGTCTGTACATGGATAATTCACAACAGTAAAATTATTGACTGTTCAATTCTGGTCCATAACTTACTTGTAATAGGATCCAGCGAACGACGCATGACTGGTAAAACCTCATCACAAAGAATAGGAAAAGTAGGTACTACCTACTAGGTAGATATTTAGAACAATTCATAATCTTAATATCTACTGATTTAAGTCGGTACATACGTAGGTATTACAACTTTACTGATCAAACAAGGTTGTCGGCAGTTTTACCTCGTATTGATTTAATTCATAGAAATAAATAATTAGGAAAATACAAGTTTGGTGATACTACTATTATTCAAATGAAATTGGATTTGTTGGTTGTTGGTTCGACTGCGATATGTTGTTTTCTTTTCTCTCTGTATTCAAGCATTGTTTCCTAAATCAAATATATCTGCCGATTACGTAGCCTATAGCTGACTTCGTACCACCAGTATTCTGATCGTAATTTTTTATTTTGTCTCTTCCTACTAAAATTCTAAACTTCTAACCCTACCCTTTGACATACTGTTGACTTCGTTAATTCTTAAATGTCGAAAATTTTAATAGACTTCACTCATAGACTACACAACCATTGCAATGATGTCCAGTGAAAGGTCCAACTATACACCCCCAATTGAAACTCGATCGTCACGAAGTCCGGATCGCAACAAGAAACCTAGACATAGGGGAAGGTCAATAAGTAGACTAAACAGGAGACAGAAGAAGCGTAACACTTACCGCAGCAGGTCGCGGCGGCGAAGGGGGTCATCGTCTAGTTCAGAGAGCAGTACAACTTCTGAGAGCAGTGTGGTGGCACGGGATCGGACCAAACAAAAAGCGCGTAACGCAAGACGTAGGCAAAGTACCGACGATACTGACGAAAGTACAAGTGAACGAGAACCTAAACGTAAGAGGAAACGCGCGCGATCTCGGACTAGTTCATCCGCGACAAGTGCGTCAACCACCGATGTACGGTCCCGCCCCAGATTTCGTTTTTCCTCTCGACGAAAACGGAATCGATTGCGAACAGAACCGACAAGCTCCTCTGAGAAGAATCTTATGGAAAAATTTGCGAAGTTACTCAAGCATAAGGGGAACCACTTCGAAGGAGCACACAATGTGATCCCAGAATTTGACCCCGATGCTCATTCGCAAACAGCTGTAGATTGGGTTCGTAAAGTGAATGAGACGGCACGGATCTATAGATGGAATGAAAGACAAATTATCTATTATGCGATACCAAAACTAGCCGGACACGCAAAAAAATGGTATCAAGGCAGAAGTACAGTTGATTTAAGTTGGCGTCAGTGGCAAAGAAAGATTATAAAAACTTTCCCAGATGATCGCAACTACGCTGATCGCCTGGAAGAAATGCTAAGTAGAAGAAGTAGACGAGAAGAACCCCTTGAGGAATATTTCCACGAAAAATCTCGATTGGTTAAAATGTGTGGTATAACCGGGAGAAATGCTGTCGATTGCATTGTTAGCGGAATATTCGATAATGGATTACGGCTAAATGCTCAAGGTGGCAGCTTTAAAAGACCATCTCAATTACTCAAATATTTACGTCGCATATCAAAACGAAACAATCATGTGGTATTTCGTAAAGAAACAATATTCGCAAAGAATGAATCGCAAAGTACCCGCAATATTGAGCCCAACCGCAACAATATCAATAGATTTTCCATAAATACTCGCGATAAAACGCAATTCATTTTGCGATGTTTTAATTGCTCTGACGTAGGTCATACAGCCAGGCGGTGCACAAAGCCATTGAACAGATGTGACAAATGTTCGCGCCTAGGCCATAAATCCGATGTTTGCGACATTGTCGAAAAGGCTTACTCAAAAGCATCGCAATCTCATGCAAAGTCTGGTGCCAAGTCTAATCCTCCCCAGAATGTACTACAGATAACATCTACTGATAAAACTAACAGTAAGTATTTCAAGTCGGTAACACTGAATGGTAGACTTTGTTCTGGTTACATCGACTTTGGAAGTCAATGTACTTTAGTACGTGAGTCAATCTGTAAGAGCCTTAATCTGATCACAGATAATATAGGGTTACCAGTTATTAAGGGTTTTGGTCAAGGTAGCGTTTCACCGTTAGGAAAAGTATCCATTAGCGTAGTAGTAGATACAGTGGAAGCATACATACTGGCGTATGTTGTGCCCGACCATCTACTTGGTACCGACGTTCTCATTGGGCAATCTTTGACAGAATTACCTTCTGTAGTTGCATTTAAGACATGTGAACAATTAACGTTATATTGTGATAGCTCTGAAGTGAATCGGATAGACATTATGAATACCGACCAGGCAACGGTTGTAGGATTAAAGAACCTAGCAGTGCATACTGACAACGAGCATACGGGAATGCTGTTCATTCCTGGCTATGCTTGTATGCAACCTGGTAACGAATACATTCTTCTGCAAGGCTTATATCAATTCGAAAAAGGCAAAGGGCGTTGCATAATATTGGGCTTATCGGAAAAGGGGGCCACCTTAACAAAGTCAAGATTATTAGGGCGAGCTGTAATAATGAACAAACCAGAATTGTTTGGTAATAGCGTTGAGCACAATATTATAGATGTTAAGGCTATCGATATCACTGAACAATTACCTCGGGCTGCTAGTAAAGAACCCATTACACTGGAAATGCTCAACATCGGTCCTAAGGTTACGAATGAAGAAAAAATGCGATTACTTGAGCTTCTAACGAAGTTTAGAGATTGTTTTGCTTTTAATACACAAGAGCTGGGTCTTACAAATATTACAGAAATGACACTTCGCCTTAATGACGACACCCCTGTAATCTATAGACCCTATCGTCTTCCATTTAGTGAGCGTGCCAAAGTTAGAGAGATGATAGGTGATCTACTAGCCAATGGCATAGTACGTGAATCTCAGTCAGCTTACGCCAGTCCTATAGTCATGGTGCGAAAAAAAAACAATGAGTTTCGTCTTTGTGTGGATTACCGAGCCCTCAATAAAAAGACCATTAAGGATAGCTACCCGATGCCGGTCATAGATGACCAACTCGATCGACTCAGTGGTAATTCATATTTCACTAGTCTCGACCTGGCATCTGGTTACCACCAGATACCGGTAGCCGAAGGGTCACGTCATCTAACGGCATTCGTGACCCCGGACGGTCATTACGAATACACGAGAATGCCTTTTGGTCTCGTGAATGCTCCGGCCGTCTTCCAGAGCATGATCAACAAGGCACTAGGCCCCAGACGTTTCGAATTAGCTATTCCTTACCTGGATGACTTGCTATCGACTGGCAGAACGTTTCAGGAAGGGATTGGTAAGCTCGAGTCTATCTTAGAACTCTTGCGTAATGCTAACCTCACGCTTAATTTGAAGAAGTGCTTCTTCTTCCAGTCCGAGATTAGCTATTTGGGATACGAGATATCGGAATCTGGACTTAAACCTGGCAGTGCTAAAATACAAGCAGTCTCAGAATTTCCAAAACCAACCAACGTTCATCAAATTCGCCAGTTCGTTGGCCTGGCTAGCTACTTCAGGCGCTTTGTATATAATTTCGCATCAATAATTAGGCCACTGACTCATTTAACCAAAGTAGGAGTCCCGTGGCAATGGGGTGCCGAACAAGAAAACGGTTTCCAAACCATAAAAGCTAAATTAGTTTCACGTCCCATTTTGGCACTGTATAATCCTGACTATATAACAGAAGTTCACTGTGACGCTAGTAAGCATGGTCTGGGTGGCATTTTATTGCAGAAAGCCACAGACGATGATAGTTTCCGACCAGTCGCTTACTTTAGTCGCCAGACAACTGCGGAAGAGGCGTACTGGCATTCATATGAACTGGAAACTGTCGCGGTCGTACTTACCTTAAAGAAATTCAGGGTTTATTTAATAGGTCTGGAGTTTAAGGTTCTAACAGATTGCAATGCATTGCGCTCGACACTAACAAAGCGAGACTTAATACCGAAGATTGCAAGATGGTGGCTAATGCTCCAGGAGTTTAACTTCACAATAGAGTATAGACCTGGACACAAGATGCAGCATGTAGATGCTCTAAGTCGTAATCCGGTCTCATCACCTGACTGTTCTGAGGAATTAGAAGTTCTCAATATTACTACTAATGACTGGCTTCACACGGTTCAAATGACAGATCCCCGCATAAAACATGTTAAGACTGTGCTAGAAACCAGTGAAGCCGATATTAAAGACATAACAGACAATTACGTACTTCGAGACAGCAAGGTTTACCGACGCGTGGGTTCTAAATTAAAATGGGTCGTACCCAGTTCGGCTCGCTGGAGAATATGCCAATTAAATCACGACGAAACGGGTCATTTTTCGACCGAAAAGACCTTAGACAAAATAAGAGCGGACTATTGGTTCCCGAAGATGAACCGTTTCGTTAAGAAATACGTCGACGCCTGCATTAATTGTGCATACAATAAGGAGATTTCCGGAAAGAAATCAGGTTTCTTACACCCGATTCCTAAGGTAAATGCGATATTCCACACCATTCACATGGACCATCTTGGCCCATTTGTGAAAAGTAAAAAGGGGAATTCGTATATCCTTGGAGTCATAGATGGATTTAGTAAGTTTATATTTGTAAGAGCAGTCAAAAACACACGCACAAAGACGACCATTAAAGTACTCGAAGATATTTTCGCAACCTTTGGTAGCCCAACAGTTATTATCTCAGACCAGGGTACAAGCTTTACATCAAATGACTTTAAGACGTTCGTTACTTCAATAGGAGCGAAGCATGTCCTTAACGCTGTAGCCACACCTCGAGCGAATGGGCAAATTGAGCGCTATAACCGAACGATACTTAACTCATTATCTGCTATGAACCATGGTCTGGATGAAAAAGACTGGGATTTAAAAGTCGCTAAGCTACAATGGAGCTTAAATAATACGGTTAATAAAAGCACCGGAAAATCACCTGCTCAAATAGTATTCGGTCAGAGAATGTCAAGCCAAGAAGAGGGTGTAGTAAGAGCATCCCTTGAAACAGAAGAGCAGATGTCAAATGCCGAAAGAGAAGCGACTAGAAATTCGGTGCAAGAAAGAATTGAAAGTTGCCAAAAGAAAATGAAAAATAATTTCGACAAAACTAGAGCACCAACAAAAATATTTAAAGAGGGCGATCTTGTGATGATACCTAATCATAATCCTGAGAAAGGCAAAAGTAAAAAGCTAGCTCCTAAATTTCGAGGTCCATTTAAAATCAGTGCAGTATTAGACAAGGAGAGATATGAAGTATCCAGTATTCAGGGGCATGCTCAAAGACGTTATATAAATATTTTCCCTGCTGACCAACTGAAATCTTGGATTTCCTTAAATGTATCGCCAGTAGTAAGTGGAGAAAGTGAGACAGATGAGGACAGTGAATAGTTGACCTTATATACGTTTATATACTTATTACTGGATTAAAATAGTATCGGAAATGCTTGTGTAACATAATGATTGATGATATTGTGATGTGAGTTGTATATGACTTTAACGGTATGATGACAGAAAACATCATTTACGTGATTTTAACTCCCTCCATAACCTTTTCAGACTAGGTTCGGAAAGATTAGCCTGGGTAATCGGCAAGTCCCAGGCGATCTTTGACAGCTGGAGCAGGCCGTGACTCACGGGTAGTCAAACGGAAGCTCAGCAGGTTTGAACCAGAAAACCGTGGCTCTCGGGTGGCTAGACGGAACCGGACCAGTAAGCCGTGGCTCTCGGGTGGCTAGACGGAAACTGGTAGTAATTGGGTGTGTACTGTACATATATAAAGATAGCTTTCGGATGGCTAAAAGGTCGACGATGCCGTATCGGATATGATGGCTCGCTATGACATGAGTAATTTTGTAACTGTATTGTCTACTCGAAGTTATCAATAAATAGTGGGAAGATTTAGTTTTGGCGTAATATAGCAGTGTTATTCTTATAGTTTGTGACGTAGTTTCATCAACATCTGCGCTATTTTATGAAATTCCGTAGATACCTACAATCGATTTAAATTAATATACTAATGTCAATTTCATAATTATATTTAAAACCAAATCGTAAAAAAAAAGAAGAAAAAAAAAAACAATTTAAGCAATTTTGTCTCATTGTATTTTGTTTTGCCTTGACAACGTTTGTTATACTTTCAGAAATATCTATTTAATGTTGCATAGTTTAAGTACTTTAATCAGTTAGGAACTTTATTCATAATTTTGGCATGGGGTCCATACCTATTATAGAATGGCCGAGCTGTTATTCGGAATGGGGACATTCCTATTGCAGAATGGCCGTCTGTTAGGAATTTAATAGTTTTAATTCAATAGGTTCAAGTTCGATCTAAATCAGTTATGGACGATTCCTTAAAAGAATAAATAATAATAGCCTAAAGTTTTTACTTTGGTATAAATAATGAATCAATACTAGTTTGTTTTGAAAAGAGCGCGTTGGCGGCCATTCCCGGTAGAAACGTCACCGCTGAAGGTTGACCCTGTTGCACTAAATATTGTTATTTTTGATTAGTGCTGAAGAAAGTAAATGGTTTGTACTTGATCACAGCTTTGGAGTATCATTTCAGTGAGGTACCTAATAGTCAGATAAAATCTTTAAATTAAATTAATTGTAGGCTTGATTTAAAATGTATTTTTATGCAGGGATAGTACCGGAAATGTCTCTAGGTACTATCTACTATTTCTTTAAATCAACGCATTTGACATTTTTGAAAAGAAAATTTAGAATTTTTTTATTATGTCGGCATTTCTAATTTTATACAAAATTACATATTTGTCAGCTTATCTTATTTTAGTTGAAGTAAATCGTCTTATCAGTGTCTATTTCGTATGCCTAACACTTAATTTCTTGCACCACCTGTGGTTGACTGGTAAAAAATGTTTATAGCATTAAGTCTGCATTTTATGCCGACATCAAGTATTTTAAATTTACGTGCAATAAACGTATTAATAATAATGATAATAATCTGAGAAGGATATTCCTTGTGAAAAGGTTATTTTGCGTTTTAGGGAGGAAGGCAGATAGAAAGAGAGGGACAGAGAGTGAGGAGGAAGTTGAGGACCCTTTTGGCTTGGTTATGTCAAGGTTGAGTTACGGGTGCTCAGGTTATATGCACCTGCGCAGTCAGCGAGTAGTACCTAGTTCAAATCCACAGGAGTGCGTAACTAAAGATAAAATCCGGCAAAATACTGATCATGGCTGATAAACTTAACGCAATACAGATGACCTTTTACAGAATTGGTCGTCAGATCTAATGCTTTTGTTCAGAGAAAATCTGTGATTTATGAACACGTAGTCCAGACTTTTACAGAACTCAGAAATGTATATTAAGTTAAAGAATTTACATTTTACTTATATATTTACTTGAATCATCATCATCAACCCATTATGTCCCCACCGAGGGGCACGGGTCTCTTCCCTGAGGAAGGTGTAGGCCATACTCCACCACGGGGGCCAAGTCCGGATTGGTGGAGGCTTGTAGACTAGTGGCTCGTCTACTGTCAGAAGTTGTCAAGCCGCCCTAAGGCCTCTGACTTGGCTTAACGACTGCCATCTATCGACGGCAGCCGGCACCAACAGCTTAACGTGCCTTGCGAAGCACGGAATTTACTTGAATGTCAATGTGCAATGTTAGCCGCTGCCTTCAGGCCGAATTCGTAGAGGAGAAAAAGGCAGCGGGAAAAAAAAAAACGCTATTCTGACTATCTGCGTTATGGGAACAATGTTGGCTGTATTGTCCATACAGTAATTTTCATTCAAGCTACGCATAAGGTAGTCGCGACCTCCCTCCACTGTACTCGGATATTTATTAAATTCCTTTGTATTATGTATGTGATACAACACAATAAACGTCATCAGTAACCATGAGAAGAAGAGATCTCGAATAGATACATTAGCATTTTTGATCAGTCGTACTGGCTTAAATCTGGGTGGTTTGACAGCCGCAGTTGAGAAATCTTGTTAAAAAAAACAATTGATGCCGCCTCCCCGTCTAACAGAAAAACCGGCCAAGTGCGAGTCGGACTCGCGCATAAAGGGGTCCGTACCATTATGTATTTAACATTAGACACAAAGATCGAGAAAAAAGGCCAAAAAATCATGTTTGTTATATGGGAGCCCCCCTTAAATATTAATGTTATTTTAATTATTTATTTTTGAAGCGAATATAGAACTTAATATTCTGTGAAAATTTCAAGCGTCTACCGATTGCCGTTATTAATATCGAGCAAAAAACGGCAAAAAAATTATGTACGTATGTTGTATGGGCCCCCCTTAAATATTTATTTATTCAGTTTTTAGTATTTGTTCTTATAGCGGCAACAGAAATGAAAATCATCTGTGAAAATTTCAAAATTGCCTAGATATAACGGTTCATGAGATACAGCCTGGTAACAGACAGACAGAAATCTTAGTAATAAGGTCCCGTTTGACACCCTTCAGGCACGGAACCCTAAAAGTGACCCGCGGACCCGCGGCACGCACGCACCGCTCCGGATGGCTGCTCCAGTAGGTTCCAATAGATTCGTGTTTGTGTCGAGATATTTTTGAAAAGTGCGTTTTTAAAAAAAACTATGGTTTTCGATAGCTATTGTCAGGCACGTTCATTTGGCTATGTCTTTCAAAGTACCCAAAATTAATAGTCTATTATCAATAATAAAAAGCCACAAACTGACTGATAAATAATAACTGGTGATAAATAATTGATTATAAATAATGACTTCTAAGGGTTTTTAGTTTTCTCAGTAAGTTTATTTTTATTTGAAGCTTTTTACTAACAATAATGTTTACAATAATTAAAAAACAGCTTTTCTTAAAATATCTGTGCGTAGGTATTATATATGTGGTTGTATTTCTCGGTGGAAATGGTGTCTTCTTAGTCCCATTTATCTATTCAGATCCGCTCAGTGTAACTAACACTCTCTCCATAAACTAAAATTGACGGAATTTCTTGGCTTAATTAATTTTTCACCTGCCAATTTGGGGCGTCCTTAATTTTTCGTCCGCTCCGTCGCTCAAAGACGTCCTCCCGAGTGCCGATAAAATTAAGTTAAACGAATCTGCTAATTGTTGGGGAAGACATTATTGAAACAAAACCTCGTGGTTCGCGGCGAGAATACCGGAGTGGCTCCACCTGTGCCGGCCGGCGTGGCGTGGCGTGGCGTGGCGTGGCGTGGCGTGGCGTGGCGTGGTCGTAGGCGGCGGCGGCGGGGATGCCGTCACTGTCGGAGCACAGAAGGATCGCTCGGGAAATATTATTTTGGTCTAAGCACAGATCTGTACTGACTGACTGACCATGAACTGGCAAACGCAGCATAGGAGACCCACCAGCTCGCTGGACCGACGATGGCAAAGTTAGGTTAAGTTGGCAGTCGCTAGATGAGGACGGTCGAAGACAAAAGTACAGTAAAAAGTTCTTTATTATTAGAAATGGTTACATATACAGACAGTTTGAAGACTGGAAGGAAGTGGCGTGCCCTAGGGGAGGCCTATGTCCAGCAGTGGACTAGTACGGGCTGATTGATGATGACGACAGACCTGTATCTACAAGGTTATCTCAAAAATGCGCAATTTCTAAGATACGTCAATTAAAGTTTGTCATAACATAGTCTACGACTTTTGCTTTTTTTTGTATTTTTGTGCGAATTTGCTTTGTAGTGGCGCTGTTTGACAAATAATTCTGTACACTGTATTTGATAAATAGAATGGATATTCTTTTATCTAGGACAATGGTTTACCGGTTTACCGGCTGCAACGTTGACATAGCGCGTAAAGCGCGAATTTTTATAAAATTACTAGCTGACTCGGCAAACGTTATTTTGCCATAGATAGATAGATAACACTTTGTTGCTTACCAGTAATTTACAGAGATATAAGGTACTTAATATCTAGTTCTTAATAGTATACAATTGGCGGTCTTATCGCTGAAAGCCATATTATAATAAGCCTACGACCTATTCTCAGAACTACCAAATAAAAAAATCATAAAAATCGGTGATGCCGTTTCGGAGGAGTTCGATAGCAACTCTGACAAGATTTTTATATATTAGATTTTCAAAATTAATTCATATAAATCTGAGAATATAACTCATACAACAAAAACTGTTGTAAAACATAAACTCTAATGCCTCACACTGTCGGTCCAGCAAGCTGGCTACGCTGGTCAAACATAAACTCTAATGCCTCACACTGTCGGTCCAGCAAGCTGGCTACGCTGGTCAAACATAAACTCTAATGCCTCACACTGTCGGTCCAGCAAGCTGGCTACGCTGGTCAAACATAAACTCTAATGCCTCACACTGTCGGTCCAGCAAGCTGGCTACGCTGGTCAAACATAAACTCTAATGCCTCACACTGTCGGTCCAGCAAGCTGGCTACGCTGGTCAAACATAAACTCTAATGCCTCACACTGTCGGTCCAGCAAGCTGGCTACGCTGGTCCACGCTACTTTTGCTAGTTTGTGGTTTCGACTTGAGCATCTATCTCCTCTGTCGGTTGTCGGTTCTTCGGTAGATGTGACCAGTCAATCGTCACATAATCTTATTAATCTTTATAGAATTAGCAAGCTGATATAACTTCTCCATCGAATCCAAAGACGACGAGTCCTTCAAATATATTGACTCCTCGATTCATTCACGCTCCATTGATGCTTCAAAGTATTGCTGCATTTTTTTGCGGACTCGAGGCGTCAATTTACTGAAGTCAATGGACTGATTTAGCTTATTCAGCCTTAAAGCACTTAGCAAATAAAGTCAGGTCAGTGACTCAAGCGGACCTTCTGTCCCCTCTGTTGTTCCGGCGGGGCAGGGCGGGCCTTGCTGCGGCGCGCGGGGAGGGCGGAGATCGATACGCCACTTTGCCGGGTGCCGGGTAAGTGCACGCACGTGTGTAAGCACAGATTAAAAAGACGTGCAAGGGTCTCTTGCAGACTTCACCTCACCTGAGCCAATCTTTAAGCGATGACTTACGTTCGTCTTTGGGATGTGGCTGGGGTGAAATGTTGAGCCCCATCAAAATGAGAGAGGTAGGGTGATGGTTTGTCACTCATAAACGGCTGAGTAGATGAAAGTTGGTACACTATTCAACAGATTCGTACGTCTAAATTTGAGGTGATAAATAGCTTGGCTGTCTAGTCGGGATTAATATTAATTCAGAAAGTTGTTCATAAGCCTGTATAATTTAAACGGGTACTTGAAAAATTAAATGTACCTGCTGACAACGTGAACCATATCGAGGTCATATACAAGGTCACCTCGAAATGTCCGATTCCTGAAACTCTCCCAAGTAGAGTTTGTGTTTTTGACAACTTTTGATTCTTGAGTATTTTATCAGAATTGTATTTTTCAGGGTTTACTTTATTATTCATGCTTCACCAACGTTGCAGCCTCCCGCAAATAATTGTCGCACATACGGCAAATAAATGAAAAAAGATCATTGAAAACAAAAACAGAAGTTGTAAACGACTAACTTATTCACGTGTTTTAAGAATGGCGCATATTTGAGGTAACTCTGTATTTGTAGAGTGGTCTCTGCATTTCGTGATCTTGCTAAAACAATTATTTTCCCCAGCGAGCTTATTCCTGAAAAACTTTCCGTCAAACGAGCTGCGACGGCAATTATTGCATATTTCACAGCTTCCTGAAAGTGTTTGGGAAGTCTAGTCCCTTGCAAGCCGAAGTGTCGACTCGCGGCGAGTCACAACTTGCCCGCAGTAGTACAGTCAAATAGTCAATCTATTTTTTCTTTTTTGCGCCTGATAAACCCTCAAGGCATATAAACTGGCTTGTCGGATAAAATCACAAATCGTGATGTACCTAGTTCTCATTTTTTCATAATGTTGAGTTGCTCACATTTACGTCATCATTCAGCCACAAGAAGTCCACTGCTGGACTTATGCCTCCTCCATGGATTTCCAAAAAGACCGGTTGGAAGCGGCCTGCATCCAGCGTCTTCCTGCCACTTGTATGAGGTAATTTGTCCATCGTGTGGCTGGTCGTCCTACGCTGCGCTGCTTACATTTACTTAGAACATTTTTATGTCAAAAACTGCCCGGTTGTTTAGTTTTTTTCGTAGTTTCTCTTAAACTTCACATGTTTTGACTTGAATTACATTGTTAAAGTCCATTAAACTTTCAACGACTTAAGCCTAATTGTGTTTCTGTGCGTTTAGTAGTTTGCAAGATGCTATGCTTTCATTTTCCTAAAGGATATGTATTTTTACTTTAAAACAAAGCTCTGAAGCTCTCGCAATGTTTTTTTCATAAGATGAACGCTGACATGAACATGACGGTTACCGTTCATGTTATGAAAAAAACATTGCGAGAGCTTCAGAGCTTTGTTTTAAAGTTAGTAAATTTGATAAGACACCTGTACAATGATTCCAATTCAATGGAGAACATAGAGTATCGATGGAGAACTTGCACTAAAAATGTTTTAATATAATCGGAGAGGGCATATTAAAAGATAAATAAACGTGGTGTATCTTTCTCTACGACTATTACTTTTCATAATATGTGACTATATTGACTGTCAAAGAGTCATGTGGTACAAAAACGCGCCATACAAATCGGGCTCAAACTATGACGACACAACTTAAATATTGCCTAAAACGCATACATTATGAAGCGTTTATCAACAATTTGAGTTATCTCGTAAAATAGTGTTTTTATGCCTTTACACCCTTATAAAAATACGTTTAGAATTCAATGAAAAAACTATCCAATTAGTTTTTTATTATTCTAGTTACTTTATATTTGGCATTTTTTGTTATCCCGAAACCCTAAAGAAAATAATTTTAGGGTGTTATTTTGTAATTTTCCTAAGTTTTTATGTCTTCTATGATATAAAAGTAATGAGTTAGATCTAAGTTACACGCAAGTTCCCCATTGTAAAAAACAAAAAGTTTAAAATAAGGCTCTTAGTGTCGCTTTCTTGTAACTGGGTTTTAAAATTACTTTAAATTTCCAATGATTGCCTGTAACTGGATTTTAACTATAGCCACAGCTCTTTGTAAGTAGTTAATGGTTTTTGAGATACATATAGCCATATACTTATCCTTAAACTTATGTGGTTATGGACTGCCAAGGCCGGCCCGTCGACCTAGAGGGGATCGGATTTAGTTTCCCGTACCCGTCCGTCCGTCCCTCCGTCCGTCTGTCTGTCTGTCACCAGGCTGTATCTCATGAACCGTGATAGTTAGACAGTTGAAATTTTCACAGATGATGTATTTCTGTTGCCGCTATAACAACAAATACAGTATAAAATAGAATAAAATAAATATACAACAAACTTGATTTTTTGCCATTTTTCGGTCGATATTAATAACGGCAACAGGTAGACGCTTGAAATATTCAAATGTTGTATAGATAATGGTAAAGAACCCTTCGTTCGCGAGTCGGACTCTCACTCGGCTGGTTTTTTATAGTTTATATCGTTGCGTCCTTAAAAATAAATATAATCATCGAGTTTCCAAGTTAGCTGTACCACGAGAAGCAACTGCGAACTCGATCAAACATTTACTCGCCGGGCGAGCGGGGCGAGCGGGGCGAGCGGGGCGAGCGGGGCGAGCGGGGCGGACAAAACAACTTTATAATGGCTCCGTACACTCTCCGCTCGGAGTCTCTGCGTCCCCCTTGTTACTGCTATCGCCGCGGCTTTCTTTCAAACATTTAAATTAATTTGTTTCATATTAAACTTCCTTTGTATTTACTCGTGTGGCTACGTCAAACCTACCTACCTATTCAACTTTAGTGACAGTTTCTGTGAGTGTGAGAAACCCGAAGCAGTCAGTCGCTAAAGTATCCCTTCTTGTGACAATATAATCAACTTCAAAGCCTTTTGGATAGAATTGAATGTCTATGGGAATTCGAAGAAAAAAACCGGCCAAGTGCATGTCGGGCAACGCGTAGTGTTGGGTTCCATAGAAAGTTTATAAACGTAAAAACTTTATAAACGTAATTTTCAATGGATTTTGTACGAAGTTTTCCTTCGCCTGTTACTTGTCAACTTGTAAAGCCTACCTAGCCGTGATAATTTTACTTTTAAGTTCAGTAGTGTGCTACTACCCTGATTTTTTTTACGTTTCTGTACAATTAGCCGTTTAGCCGGGAGAGGCGGGGGTCGGGGGCGCCCTAATCGGACAACAACTTGCGCTTTAAAACTTAATATTCAGCTGCAAACGGAACTCTAAATTAAAAAATGATTTTCCTACACCCACAATATTTTTAAACGACCAATCCAATGATAAAAAAATGCTTCCCTAATTTAGGTTTAAGGGGGGACACAAAAAATTTTTTTTATAGATTTTATTCTACCATTTTGTTGGCATGAACAAAACGTATGTCTATACCAAATTTCAGCTGTCCGGTACTAATCTCTTTGATAATAAATTTATTATTCATAACCAAATTTGTCTTCCCTCGTCACTTGAAAAGTTGTATTGAAGCTCGTACTTTCCCGCTCACAAATACTCTGCTCAAAGTGTGTACCCCGAGTAAACAACACCGAGTACCTGCGCCCATCCTTATTTCGTATGGCTTTATCAAACGCTATACCTAAGGATATTATGTCGTTCTTCCGGATTCACCTGTTATTTTGTCGGAAAAGTCTGACCGTCTATAAAGAAAATAAGTGCCATAGGAAAGCGTTGACACGTCAGCAGATTGTAAACAATACAACCGTTATGAAGACTTTTGCCGGGAACGTGTTTATTTAATGCGGAGGAGCGATTCTGAGGACATTTTTATCTCTCGGACATGTTTTAGGACACCACAATATATACGGTGTAACAAAGTACATCCAAAAATGGGGAATTCTAGACGCTTAAAAATATGTTTGTCTAACAACTGCGTAAAAAATATTGCATGTAATCTATCTCCAATACAAATATTTCCGCAATACAAGCCATATAAAATTGTAACTTTATGCCGAGCTTATTACTAAGGACATGTTTGCTTTCGCATCCTGTGCCGAGATATACCTCTGCCACACCGGGCCCGCTAAACATCCCGTGTTCACTCCGTGCCGGTACATAGTGCAGGTAAATAGGCGAACATGTGCCGGTATGTAGAGTAGAGGTACACACATTAGTGAGCTTCAAATGTGCGAATATTTTTCACGCGGATTTGTATTCGGCAGAGGTTCCTCCGCTAAAAGGACGCCGCTGGTCTGAAGTAGCGACAGATGATTCGCTCTGAATCTGTTCTTATATAGACTACAAAAATAAAGAAAGGAACATTTATTGACAACAGTTCACATACATTAATTTAAACTTAAGAAACAACAACAAAAAAAATATATTGACAATAAAAGAAATAAAATACTGCAAACTGCCGCGGTGTGACTCTGCTGCTGCAAATGGCAGCTGACTCAGTGCTGAAGGTCAGTCAGTACCGAAGCCCTCAATGTGGCAATGATCTGAAAATGAAAAGTATTGGACAGGTTAGACTAAGCAACGATACTCAAGTTTACTCATGTGTTCAAAGTTTATCAAACCCTTTTATTAAGTGACTTCCTAAGTGTTAGCTGCCGCCACGGATGAGAAAATGTATGAAATACGTTTAAAAAAGTGGACAACAGTAAGGCCGGCTTGCACCACCGACTAAAATCCCTTTAACTTTAAGTTAAACAGAATTTTGACAGTTCCGCTATACAATATCCGTCAAAATTCTATTTAACAGCCTAATAGTAATTTCGATAACAGTAATAGCAATTTATAGACATACCAAGAAAATAGCATTATAATCGATTTTCGCTAAAGCGAAGCGGTTTGTGGCAACAGAGCTTCTAGTACCCGTTGCCATAAGTTGCAAATAAACATTGCTGAAACCGAAATAACTGTCAACTAGTACTTAAGTGTTAATTGGGCTTTAAAAGTTGGTGAAATTTAGCATTAGGCTTTCATTATTTAGACCACAACTCCTGCCGACTGCATTTTTGCGCATATTTCGGTGAGCGCATTTAAATGTAACTTCTGATCGGATATTGTTAGTGCGCCGGAGGGGGTTAGGGGCAGGGGAGGGCGGGGGCAGGGTGTCGGTCAAAAGTGGCCAAATATAGGAGTTTTATTGAAACCGGTCGACACGCCGGAAACGTATGGATTTGGGAAATATATTTTGGGCTAATACGTGATCCCATATTTGATTGTGGTATTAGCTCTAAGATATTTCCAATGCTTAAACAACGTCTTAAAGTTGTCTTGCTTGAAATCGTAAAAATCCTCACTATCCTATGTATGCAATCTTTACACAGCAGACAATACGTCTTGTTCTTCCTGCATTATTATTTTTTTGGGAAACTTGCAGCTTACCTTACAAATAGACAGATACTTAGTGTAAGTATAAGCTACGCACAACTGTATAATATATTTACGTGGCACCTCTGTGTTTCTGGTCACATTCTATAACGTGTCCATAATGTTAGCCAGAGCTCACGTTCTTACAGTATCTCCTAAGTTATACAAGGTGTTTAATAACGATATAACTTGTACAATTTACATCTCTACTAATATACTAAATTGGAAAGTGTATTAGTTTGCCCTTCTTCCACGCTGCGACGGAGCAATGGACGTATTTTTTATCCAAGGATAGGCGATTTCACATTGGACGGCAACGATACGACATTTAGTTTTAAACATTTACTACTGCCTTGTTTGAAAAAAATGTGTTGCTGTTACCGGTATCGTCCATTGGGCTACTTGTTATTCGAATCTCACGAGAACAAAGTCAAAGTATTTTGCTTTATTCAACGAAGCGCAGAATTACCATTCAGTCACAGTTTCTGCGCTTCGTTGAATAAAACAAAATACTATGTACCTATCCATGTCTGTCTGTCAGTGGTTAACCCGTGTCTCTGCCTCCCCCAGGGCGTGCTGCGTGAGCTGGAGCAGAAGAAGCCGCAGCTGGACGAGCTGCTGCACACGGCCGAGAGCCTCAAGGGCACGGAGAACCGGCAACAGCTGCACGGGAAAGGTCAGTGCTTCTCTCTACCCTCAGCTGAACCAGCGAGTTGAATCTGCAGAGAAACATCAGCTGTTTTCTATTTTTTCTCCTGTAACTAGAGATGGTAGACCCGGGCGGAGATAGTGTGACGACTTAACCGGAGGACGAGTAATGAAAGCCTAAAAGGGAGGCATTTGCCTAACAGCATGACTTATTCCCGGTTCCTATATTCAAGAACGACTCGTTTTGCTTACGGATGGTTAAGATGTCTACTCAAGTATTCCTCTTAAAACGGTTTGATACCGGGCATTAATCACCTAAAAAAAGTAGAGATTATGTAGATCTCGGATTATAAGGATTCGATTTTTAACACATACCCGTATTTTCGTTCTGCCGTCACGATATTATAAGAGTAATGAAATTTTTGGCTCACTGTCGGATTTTCATTTTATTAATGACCGATACCCTTTGTGAGTGTTTTTTACATTATAGAAATGGCAACTGCGTGGAAAATAGGAAGCAATTAACGTAGGAAGTAGTTCACTTAGCTAATCTGCCTCTTTTCTAAAACTGATTCCAAAATGTCAAAATATGTACTGGATAGCAGGAGTGGAAAAGCTTTGCCTTGTCCTATCTTGTATTTATGTGATTTTTCTTTTTTCTTATTTGTAACGATGCCTTCCTTTCTTTCTTTCTTTGTTTCTAAAGAAAAATATCCTGCATTCAATCCTGTTCAGGCTTACATGATAGCGGTGTTGAACTGCTAATTTCATAACTATCTGCTAATTATGCTTTCTGACTAACTTAGACCTTCGTGCATAAGAAGGTCTAATGGCACTTATAGCATGCCTTTACCTAATTATGTTACGGATATAACTAAGTAAAGCCAAGTAAAAAAATGGGACATCTTTAGATGAAGAAAACATGACAAACATACTTACTTATAGCCTTTGAAAGAGGCGACTCGTAATCACATTTCCCGCGATCCTTCCTGGCCGGGCTGGAGTGTGGTCGCGTGGAGTGTGCTCGTATGTTCACGCCGTGAATTCTCGAGGGTAGACGCCCGAAGGGTGGTTGGCCAGAAGGTTTTCAAGAAGCAAGCTGAGTGTGACGGCTGGATTCGTTTGTTGTCGATTGTCATAACAATACGATCTCCTTTGTCCATTGTTAAGAAATTTCGTACACGGATTTTATTATTGGCTGACGGATTTTTTCGTTTGTTTTAAACGATTTATTGTTTGCAAAAGAAGCAAAGCCTATGTTGTATAGTATATGTAAGCTTTTTGATGTATTTTGTTGTTTGGTTTATACAATAAAGAGTTCTAATCTAATCTTAGTTCGAAACCGAAATTGAAACTTTGAAACCGTATATTCGTCAAATGAAAAAAGACAAAATAAATAGGAAATCATCATCATTCCTTTGCGTGAGGCAACTTGAACGTGGGGATTATTTAGATATACGAAGAAACATAATTCGTCGTCATTCTCACCGAATCGATTTAATATATTCGCGGATGCCCCCAGGCTTCTGCCTCCTTCTTTAACACTGGTTCACCCTCGTACACTTCACAAGCGTAATCACGTAACCTTATTACCCTTATTACATACTTTTAGCATAAGATACATGCAATAGCTGGTTGATTAACAATTGCGTCTCTTTGATACCGATCGAATACGCTCCGTTGGACGCTCGCATGTAGAATGCGCACTCCATGCTGAAACTTAAAATCATATGTAAATTTTGAAAAAAGGTAAAATTGAAGACTGAAGAAGCTGAAAGAGCACAGGTGTGATCACAGCTTTACCCGACCTCTCTGGATTGATTCAAGTTGTTGCTTCTCCCTCGGCCCCGAGCAACAGCGGCACTCCACTTAGATCCTTATTGCTTGGAGTACTAAGTCGTTTTTCTAAAGAAAACTACGTACTTTATTTAATAGCATTAAAAGAAATTGCTTTTCTTTGCAAAGCAGGTTAATGCCGAAGATCCACTTCTAAGCACTCATAGGTCTGGATAAAATCTAAAGGATAAATATAATTGTTAATGAGGTGTTCACACAACTCGGTGGATACGCTGCAGTAGGTCGTTTAATAGTGTAGGCTGCTTATAAATGAGCCTCAAGAATAAACCTTGAATATGCATCTCTATTGGCAAAAGCATCAACACAGCATTAAGTACGTGATTCCGATGTTTCCTATTGAGCGGGTGTTCCGTGTCTTCCCACGCTGTGTTATGTCCTCGAAAGTAAGGTGGAGATTCGCTTGCGTTCTGTGGAACCTCATTCAGATGCATTTATTTGCCAGAGGGAAGTAACCGCGAGATATTTTAATGCTAAGTGGGTTTCAGATTGTTTTGTAAGAGAAGGAATTCGGGATTATTGGTTTGTTTTCTGGCCTCCTCGGACTTTCTTGTATTGATTTTCTGCAAAGAAGTTCAAATAAGTACTTTTCAATGTTTACTATGTCTTCAGGTCCTTAGAACTATATTTTTAACTTCATATACATTTTTCTTTAATGTCCGTGAAGGACAAGCTAACATTGTATTCGTTTTATCATCATAAACCTGGAGAGCAGTAGGCAGAGGGTTTGCCACTTGTCACGATCCTGACAGATCTCTTTCACTTTATCAACATTCATTAATCGTTGCATCATTGCAAGCACGCCGCGTGCCGGTTTCAAGTACTTTTTATATTTATTCGTTATATTCCTTTTTGCCTGGGTGGCAGCCGGTGACCCATGATTTGGAAGAGTATATAACCAAAGGAGGGGCCCTTAACGAGCAGAATCGGAAATGCAATGACATAGAAATGGCTACATAAAACAATAGCGATATAAAGTTTCATAATTATGAATATGCAATTCACTATGCGACCCATTTACCGCTGTCATGGACACGTTATTCACCCTCACAAAGACGATCTGTGTACATGCAGCCCTTATCTCGGCTCTTGTCTCGCTTATCCGTCAGTGCTGTCCGCAGGCTCATAGCTAATTTACTCAGCGGCTAAGCTGAATTAATTAAAACGGAATAGAAATAGGATAGATATTGCGAGCCCACATTAATATAAGCTTTATTGTATGAGTATTAATGCTATTTTCGATCGTCTTTAAAAGTTGAAGAATGCCGTGATAATAATATGGAGGAGATTCCGTGAAAGGTGAAAAATTACTAAAGTACTAACTTATTTCTAGTTACTTTCGTAATTAAACTTACTTAAATAAAAAATATTTCAGACTGTTCGTACTCTCTGTTATCTTCTGTTACTGTATGGGTCCTTAAGTAATAATATCGTATTTCTACTAGGTGCTAAAAATAGAGTAGGCTTGCTACGGCAGCGTAGCGAGCTCTACGGCGTAGCCGTTTAGACGGCCGCGCGACGGCTACGGAAAATCTGCGTAGCAATTATGCTACGAGTTTTTGCAATGTCAAGTAGTAATTCATATTGTAGACTTCTGTTTAATAACTGTGATTTGACTAGAAAAAAGACATAATTCGATTAAATAAATACGTCGCTGTGACTTCCGGATACCGAACAAACCAGGGCACAAAGCCTTCTTGATTTAATCAGGCGTACTCAAGTCTTTCACTGAAAAGCCAGTTTTTATTTTCTATTTAGTTGTGAGCCCGCATTTTCCACGTAAAAGCTTACACGTAAGAACAGGTTGCAGAATAAAAGCTCGAATATATTTCACAATGTTTGCCCTCCCGACCGACCGCTTTAAAACGCTTTGAAATTACAGTTTGCTCAAGCAGTCCAAACAGTCCCCTTACTAGCAGTCCAGTCCCACCCACACTCTCAGTGGACATGTAAACATTGCCTCGCGCTGCCCTCCGCTCCGCACCGCACCCCCGCCGGCGCCCTGCATGTTGCCATTAATAAAAAGCGTCTAGACTCGAGTGAACATGCTGATGACTGTGTGTACGTGTGTTTATTTGTCCTGGCTGTTGTCAGAGTGCGGGGAGGTGCGGGGGGTGTTGTCTGATATAATGTTTACCGTAGCGATGTATTTGCTCGGCCATAATGCGAAACGACTTCATTCGCAATCCTCGTGGGCGATTTATAATGGAGAAATATGAAACCGCATAGTTTTTAAAAGACATGGTACTTTTATAACTTGTAAGTAAACGCGCATTTTAGCAATGTTTATAATCGCCATTGTTCACCGTGGACTTACTCCGTTACATCCATGTACAGTCAAAAGCTGATTTACCCTAATATTCGCTTCAGCGGCTTCTTTGAGAAGGTTACAGAATTTCCTGCCCACTGTGACCAAAATTGCACTTGCGTAATCTCTGTTGTTCCCTATCCTCCACTACGCTGATGCCAGCTATCTCGACTTGACTGAAGAGCAACTAAAAAAACTTGAGCACCTCCAAAACTTTGCTATAAGGTTCATATTTGGCTTACGCAAATATGACCATGTCTCCAAGTATCGCACTAAGCTCAAGTGACTTCCCATTCGTTTCCGCAGGAATGCCCACATCATTTCTCTTCTCTACTCAGTACTCAGTTCATTCCAGCCATCCCTCTATATCTTAAAGAGCGCTTTAACTACCTCAGTGACTCCCACAGTCGGGCCCTTCGGTCTGACCAGAATCTGATGCTAAAGATTCCACGTCATTCGACGAGGTTCTTAAGCAACTCATCTGCTGTTAGGGCCGCCCGGCTGTGGAACGATCTGCCGGTTTCAATAAGGCGCTCTTCTTCCCCAGCTATCTTTAAAAGCAGGGTTCACGCTCTATATCTATCACTCTAATTTATTAAATAATTCAATTATGATTGTTTACCTGAATGTAGGTATGTTTTTTCTTTTGTCCTCTGGTAGAACTTTATTGTAACTTATGTATGTTTATAATTGTTATACCTATTGTATGTAAAGGTTTATGTAAGTATATTATTATTAAGTATAAGTACGTAAATCAATATCCATATTTGCACCTACTACCCGTCTCACTTTTCCTTCAGCAACTCTCCATCGTCGGTTGCCTGGAAGAAATGGCTATAAGCAATAAGGCTGCCAATTATACTGTATTTTTTTTAAGTATTTTATGCTTGTGTTTTTCCAGGTACAATAAAGAATATTCTTATCTTATCTTAACTTTACAATCTTGTTAAAAAGACGTTCTTAACGTATTTAAACTAAGGTACTGTCGACTTTCTCAGGTCGACTTCGGTCTGAAGCGTGTTACATTACAAAGTCTTCGGGCGGGAACTCTCCGCCAGACATTTTAGACCTGTCTTCAGATTAACTTCCCATCTTGTCCGAAAACTCGAGCTTTGTGGTTGTGATAGCTATGTTCGTTCAGGAGCACAAACGACATAAATAATTTGGTGGCGAGAGAGTATAAAATTTCAAAGTATACAATTTCGATGCTATTGTGAAGTAATAAAGTTGTTACTCATTATTGACGAATACAATAGAATAACGATAACATAACATCCGCACATAACAATCACTGGTCCTGATGCCAAACAAGGGTATCCTGTGCTATAGTAACCTGACAAGTACATCACGAACATTCAGCCTGACCATATGAGGCATTTGTATAAGTAATGTGCGTTCGATTCCCGTTCGGGGCCTACATAGGTATAGGGAATCGAATCCACGACCTCCGACATGACCGTCAGTCACCCAGTTTATATGCTCGATAGTAGTTAGTAAATTTATAATAATAGGTAATACATGTCCTGCCGACCGCTCCCAGTATCATAAGTCGCCTCGTGGTCAGAAGAAGCCGCGACGACCTAGCAGCCTAAACTTGACTTTGGGATCACTCATGAG
The DNA here is from genome assembly GCA_963969515.1 of Yponomeuta evonymella. Taxonomy (NCBI): domain Eukaryota; kingdom Metazoa; phylum Arthropoda; class Insecta; order Lepidoptera; family Yponomeutidae; genus Yponomeuta; species Yponomeuta evonymella. Next base: position 201,127 of record OZ018359.1, read on the forward strand.
CCGGCCATTTGCGACTCTTTAGTCACATTTCCACCGCCAGGGGCCGCGATCCCGCAGAGACATTCCGGCCAGTAGGCGCGACACAGTCACTCCACTTACATTACAAGCGTTACACGAATACACTTTACACTGACTCTTGTGCGGTGGGAATCGACACTGTTAGTTTAGGCGCACAACTTACACCGTATGTTACAGTCACAAAATGATAGCGACATTACAAAAGTACGGGTCAGTTACAAGACACGTATAGTATCCAATCAACAAAACTAGGCCTGTTGATTTAATGAAACGTCTTTAATCTTAGTTTCATTTGTTTGGTACAAGTATCACATTCAGTTGTGTTGTAGTGTTGGTTGAATTGCTAAACGAGTTTGTTAAAAGTTTTATACCGGTGTTTAATGCTAAACGTATCCGGATCAACTACGAGCGACCTGAGTATTTGAGATATGGCTGACTTGTTATCCACCGTATGTCTATGTTGACACAACTGTGGTTATATAAATTATCGCCTCTCTTTTGTCGTCTGCTAATGAATGAAGTTACGCCGCGCAGTCTGCTGTGACAACCCACTAAATTAACGCACGGAATCCAATCTGTCACAAGGATACCAAAATAGACTCCGACAGAACTGAGAGTCGATTCAGAAAATTTATGGCTGCAATACTTGCTTTTAGGTGTAAAGTGTTACTTTGTGACGTTCATATCAAGGATTTTACTAGGTGCATACATAAAATCGCTTGAAATGTTGTCTTTGGGATCCTGCCTTTTTGCAGAAAATTGTTACGCTGATTATCACTTGCCAACCAACATTTCACCTATTTTTCACTTTGACAACAAACGATTTACAAATTTTTGTATGGCAACGTTTCATTTGGTAGGATTGTTGTTAAGCTGATTATTATAATGAAACAAAACGTTTTGGGTATTTATTATTTTTCAAATCTTTTACTAGGTCAAACAACTATTAGATGAATAACGTTTCGTCTGTGAAACAGTTCCCTTTTCGTAAATAGATGGTTTTGCAAACCTATAGGTTAGGTTAGGTTAGAACTGTGACCAACACACGCACGAGCCGAGCGAGCGAAGCGAGCGTGCCGCGGCAGCGGCCGGCGAGTGCTAGGAAAATTCTATCCATTTTACTAGGTTTTCCTAACCTTTAGGTTATTAATAGCTCAAACCCACATAAGTTACTTAACGAAACTTAATGCAACATTTGGTATACAATAAACAACTGAATGAATATTACGCTAAGTAAAACATACGCTACTTAAAAGTTGGCATTTTGAAAAAATGTCATTATAAAAAGCAAACCAAACAAACAGTTGGCAACTGCGAGGTTGGGAAATAAAAAAAAATAATAAGAAAAGTTGGCAAATGATTATTCCGCAAAATAATATTCTTCGAAACGTTAGTTGCCAAATGAAAATCGGCCAAAAATGTTTCTGCAAAAAGGCAGAGAACCGTTGTCTTTACGTAGCACGCAGAGGCACTGAATTATCGACGAGAACATTTTCTGCACATTTGCTCTGACACGCGAGCGTGCATGCAGCGATTCATAAATGTTGATGAAGTAAATAGGTGATGAAATAAATAGGCAAACCTTCGTCTTTGCCTCACCTCTGAGATACAAGTGTGTATATGCTGGAAATATACATCCGTAGTCGTTCTTCTATGTTGATGTGAAGGTGTTCTTCTGTACGTAACGATTGTGTGAAACAAAACCAAGTGACAGTCGAATTAGTGACGACGACAGCGACGCTCAACAAGTCACTCAAGTCGCAAAAGACGACCTCAGTTTTTGTAAAACAGTACAATTTTCGGCTCGATGAGAAATTTCGTATGCACTATTTTGATTTCTAAAATAACATGTTTTAATTACACACAATGATGTCGGAAAGCATGCGTTTGTGCGTGCGGACTTGAGTCTGGATAATGGAATAACCGAGGTTTTGGTGCACTTTTTAGCTCTTCAAAGTGTAAGACTCGTTTGGGGTTTGACTCGTCAATACGAACAACTTCATTCTAGAGAAAACTTCAAATTCACGAAAATATATCGTACACTCAATGCCGTAGTTATAGTAACTTTGGTAAAGAACAGCTGCTATATATTTTACTATTTTGTAATTATCACCAACGAGTTTGTATCGACGAGTAGAACCTCTCCTTATCGGATTTGTTAACAGTGTATAAAACGAGACACAGGTCAGACCCGTCCTAGGAGTTGATCGTTAACCCATTTGCAGCGCGCGGTCGCCGATCGGCTTGCTAATCTTGAACTAATTCAGTTCCTGCGAATCCTGTGTTCAATAATAATCTTAAGTATTTAAACTTATTAACTTTACTATTAGGTACACAACCACCTACATAAAAGATATGGTAATCAAATAAACGTAATATTCCCACTAGTTTGTTCAAATGAGATTAATTGCTGAAATTATTGAAACGGGGGAGCATTATTCCTTCCAGTTCAGTGACCAAACACGTTCAAATTTGTCCGCAAAATCGACACGATTCTTCCGCGTGTTCGACCTCAATTACTTATTTTCTTAACACATTACTATCACTCGATAACTACTCACCTGTGCGCTGAGTTATGGGACGCAACGAAAAGAGCTTAATATTACTTCCGGACTCCCTGCCGGCGACCCTTCCCCCGCCCCGGGCGGGGGCGGCGGCGGCGGGCGGCGGGCGGCGGCCCGGGGTTCCCATACGTACGAGTTTTAGTGATAAGTATGTGATTTGGGGCTTCCTGGGCGAGCTTACGTTCATATACGGAACGTTTTTCTACGAAATTCTATAATAAATTACAAAGTTATCATTGTTTTAATCCTATTAACATCTTAACGCAAATCCACATGCTAATACAGATAATAAGCCTTTCAGGAAGACCCATGAAATAAAGATAAAAATTAAGGAATCGAGTAAGTAAAACAGGTCAACATCATAAAGACATGATACTATGCACGTTCTTGTAATTAATGACTGTGAAAAACTGTAGATAAACTGGCATAATGTTCTGATATCGTATTATCAAAGAAAGTCTCAAGAACTAAATATGCAAGGTTTTGTTATTCTTTCAACGAGTCTATTCGCGATAGTTTATTAGTTAAATTTCATTATCTTTTAAACATCTAAACATCACGAGCGATTCATAAACAAAATAGTCTTCGGGATTTTGCCCAGTTTTGAGATATTAGCCCACTTGTGTGCGAGGGCGAGCCGGCGGCGCCTGGCAACCCCGGCCCGGCGGCCGGCGCCCTGCGGCAGTCGCCGCCCGCCCTCGCGCCCGCTCGCCGCCCGCCCGGGCCGCGGGATCGTGCTGTCTCCGAGAGGCCTCAAACATACATATCAGAGCTTTTGCTGTTTACTAAGTGTTAGCCTAGCGTAACGTGTATTGCAAAGAGTCTAGTGAACTGTGAGTGCACTGTGACTGTGGAGGTGGATCTTTTAATTTTTTAGCAAATTTTACATAAAATCACATTAAATTACACTGCCTGTTGACACAAAGTACACCGAAAATCTAGGAACCTGATATCTAGCATGAGGAAAGTCAAAATGCCGGCAAAACATAACCCACGCTCGCCGGCACGCTACATCGCTGCCGTACGCACAATTTACGTACACATCTAGCCAAGAAAATACATGACAATACTGAGTACCGTAGTAGAGAAGTAAACATAACACAACAAGTGAATTAAGCTTGTAGAATCATAGCTCGTAGCTGTAGACTAGAACCGTGAGTGGTTCGAAGCTTGTTAGTAGGGTCGGGTCGACTCGCGAGCTATATCGATCACGGCGCATCCTTCTTGTTCAATAAACATCACTTGTGAACCTTCCTCGCGTGTGTGGGACGCGGCGGGGTAAGCAGAGGCTCTAAACTATTTTTCAATATTACAAAACACATGCTTAGACGTTTGTCCCGCAATCACACAAACAGCTAGATAGATTTCGATGATATTTGCTACATAGAGGTAGCATATCCCAGATATTTATATATCACAGTTGGCCAAAGTACAAACAAACAAACAAACAACAGACAGCTGTTAACAGTAGAAATCCTCTTAACGGGCGCTAAAGCCCAAAAATGTTGAATGTAGCATCGATTTCCGGTAGCTATTCACTTTGAATGCCCAGCTATTTCTCAGTTTTTGTTTAGTTTGAGCGGTGTCTGAGTTAACAGATTGCATCTTCTTCTTCTTAAAGTGCCTCTCCATCACTGGAGGTTGGCAGTCAGCACTTTATAACGGTTATATTCTTGTTGTTGCACTTACCCGTGTTGAGGACAATTTTTTTAAAAACCTATTTATAGGCTTAAAAATTCTCTTAAAATTAAAAAGTATCTGTTCAGTGCTACTCTGAACAGTTCCTCCGCGGTTTTAACACCGGTCCACTCCTTGATGTTGCAAAACCATCACATCCTTCTCCTGCCCGGCCTTCTCTTTCCTTACCTTGTCCATCATAATGATGTTCTGCAGCAATCGGTATCTCTTGCTTCGTAGCTAAGTAGGCTACTTTCATCTGCTTGATGGTGCAAACAAGTTCCACCTTCTTGCGTATCCGTCTAAGGACAGATTGCTAGTGTTCGAGTAACCCGGAGTAAAACGCACGATACTTTTTATTAGAATTCCGTTTGAACAGTATCTAGTTTGTTGCCCCGATTTGGTCTTATAGGGTCTTGGTTGGGTACGCAGTAATAAAACTTCCCCATGTCGCAGATTTTATTCCTGAAAGTAACGTCGGATCACGTCAATTCTTATTTCGTCCGAACATTTCGCAAAATCAAATAAACAACAGCATCATAAATTAACATTGAACAGGATTATAGCGGTTTCACATTATGTTTAATTCAATGCACTGCATGAGCTGTAACTCTACGTTTAGCCCAGTGTTAGACTGTTTATTGTCTAACTGCCATTAGACTATGCGTAAACAGATCCACAGCCCCCGGTTTTGGTGTCGTAGCACACCACGACGATAAGTTGTTAATACAGTCAGTTGGCCAAATCGTTTACCAAATAAAATTGACAGCGTTTACATAGCAATATATGAAACAGGTCTAACCGCGATTATTTATCAGGTAAAATTTAATTACCTTCGATTCCCGGCACCGTTGCAGCTGCCGTGGCTACCAGCAGATTAAAAAATGAGTATCCGAGAAACTGCGAGTGAGTATATCGAATTCAGCAATGTGTAAAAGAAGATCTAATGTTTGCATAATCTAGTGCCTAAAGTAACTAGGCTGCGTCTCTCCGCGGACTAATTAAGTAACAATAAAGTGTGGGGAGGAGGGTGGCTACCCGGAGCCTCCGAGCTACATGCTACAGGCACGTGGATGAGAGGTATAATGCTCGACTGATAACTTGAACAAAAGTCTGCGCACTCAGGCCGAGTAATTAAAGTGTTCTCTATCTATCTATCTCTCTATCACTTTGTTGTCCGTCCGTCTGTCTGCCGAGATCCTTTATCTCAGGAACGGAGGTATCGAGGTAAAATGAAAACGATGTACTCAGGTCTACAGATCCTTTTATTATATCACAACTTCTAAGAAGTATATTTCAACACTCAAGGGAATCAAAATTTATAGGGTACTTTCCGTTGACCTAGAACTATAGAATTTGGCAATTAATACCTTCGTATAGGTACTCCGTAGTGATTGTGTTGTGGGGAAGTTTATTTATTTATTTATAAATACAGGGAAAAATCTAAAAACTATACATTTGTAATTAAATCATAAAAAATCGTCTTTGCAGCTCGGAAAAAGCGCGATGTAAGTACCTACAAATTTGTACGGAACCCTCGGTAGGCTAGTCCGACTAGCAGCTGTTCGGTTTTATGTTATGTTATTTTAGTTGCTGGGGTTACAACAGGATGAGTTACACAGATTTCATAGAACTACAATTCACGGCTTCCAATGACAATTCGATGGACATTGCTAAGTCGCAGCTAACGAGTGGGAAAACTCAGCCACGCATCGCACTTCGAACCTAAACTAAAGCCCGAAGAGTTGTAAGTCATATCCCGCGTCCCCCGCCAAAGAGATCCGAAATACGTACATGTGATGTCAAAGTCATTTTTTCAAGTTAGTTGTCGGCCATTATAAAGGTTCGATAAATATGTGTGGGCGCGCTCATTTGCTCTATTTATTGCTGGAGTCAAAGTAGGCAGTTGAAGGTTGCCAAAGTTAAATAGATGTCGAGACCAAATCTGCACAAACGGTTTCGTCTCATATTGTACAGCAATTATACACAATGTACGTTAGTTTTGTTGCAGATGATTTCTTTGTTTTAAGCTTGCAAATATTAACTAGGTATCTTTTAGTTAATATAGCGGTAATAACTTCTTTGCAACCTTTTCCACTTTTTAATAGATCTATCGCTGGTACTTCACCTTTTTTTTATTTTTATTTAATAATTTATGCAGCTTCTAAATCGAAGTGTTCTTCTGCTTTCCAGTCGGTGCAAAATCAACTCACCTTTTTATCGCTCTTTGATGAGTCTCGTTCGAGCTAACGCTGTTCAGAACTTGTTTCTTAAGGGGACCCAGTGAGCTAACTAGCGCTACCAATGAAAAAAAAAAATCATATCTTCTTTTACACATCGTATTTGCAAAAAGTGTCAGTACATTCGCTCAATCATGTTAACTACTTTTAGGAACCACTATAAAGAACGTAGCATCACGAACCTGGTACTTATCTAGTACCAAAAACGGCCATTTCTGGTGTTAATGCTATATAGTCCTAGGTTTTTTGCCTAAGGTTCAAGGCCATGGGTCCTAAAGTCACTATTAACATGATTGAGAGATTGTACTGGTACTTTTTGAAAATTTGATCTGTAAAAAAATATTTTTTTTTTTTCCTCGGTGGTGCTAGTGTTACTCCCTGGGGGCTTTAAGGGGTAAAGCAACATCCTCCACGTAGCGGTAGAGCCAAAAAAGTTAATAACGACATAAATCGCTGCTCCAATAGCAAAGATCAGTATGCGCTGGTCGCAATAAACTTTTCGTTTCAAGGGCAATTTCTCTTTTAATTTTTTTTCTTCATTAAACTGGTGGCGAAATTTTCTAGATTCGTTGACCGGTTTTTCCCACCTAAACGGTGAACATTATATTTATTGAAATAAAAACATATCTGAGCTAATTGCGTGATAAATATTGAAACCATTCACAAACTTCTACATTTATAAAAAGCCTTGCAATCTCAACCAAAGTGAATTTAGTGAAACACCAGGTAAGCATAAAAATGCCTTTGAGAACAAACGCAAACTTACCGCACGTAAAAAACAAATTCTTCCATATTCTGTGACGCAGGGTTGAATTAGATTCCCGACTCCGGAGCGGTGGAGCGCGTTCCATCATAACTCGATCAGTAGTTTCTGATGGCAGTGAAAACAGGAGCCTTGGGTTTTATTGTTATCATGGAAAGAATGTCAGAGAATACTACTTAGCTACTTTGTCATCGTCTGATAGCCGACTTCCATTTAAATAGGCGAACTTGATTGACGTGAATTTAATAGAAATTGCGTTCAAATTTTGCTTTATGGTCAGTCCAATACCCTGAACCGTACTTCATAGAACTACGATTCATGGTTTACTGTGACAATTCCATGTAAATTGCATAGTTTAACCCACAGATGTTTAACCGAAATTTATGTTAACATATACGAAGGTTTCCACGACATAGGCTAGACCTAGCGTGGCGACCACAGTAAACTGTTTGTGTATGTAACCATTTTTATTACTAAAGAACTTTTTACTTTACTTTACTTGACCACATGTAGGAAGACTAATTGTGCTAATCTGCTACGAAATGTACATCGAATTGTCATAATAGTCTTGATTTGCCAAATTATACGAGCGAACACACCGGAGTTGTACATGATGCATTGTTCAGCGGCAGCTCACACGATTGCTAGTAGACCGATATAAATCTAGCTTATTCTGGCTTTTCTGTATACGCTTCACTATTTTCATACATAAAAATATCCGTCATAAAAGCGGATGCAGTCGAGATACGGACGCCATCGGATCATAATATTTACGAGTTACAGAATGACACACATACATTCGTTTTATCTGACGTACCTATCTGACTTCAAGAGGGATAGAGTTATAGAGGATTGATTTATTGTTTATTCAGCGAGTTTTTGCAATATATCGAAAGAGGTTTGTTAGGATAGTAGTAAATGACAAACCCTGGTATTTGCCTCTCCTCCGGGATATAGACATGACTTCACGTATGTATGTATGTTTTGCCAATGTTATTGGCGAATCTTCCAATCTTAGTTCTTTCATAGCTTTTCTTTTTTGCTTTTCCTGTAGTTCGAATCCTTTCTCAGTTATCTGGCCTCGATTAGATATTGTCATCATTTCGAACAATCAGTTACGTGGATGTCCTTGGATACTACTTCTAAACTGGCTTAGACTGTATAATAAAGTTTCAGTAATTTCACCATTAGCGCGATGGTCACGTCATTGAAGAGTACGACTTAACAACCCAAGATTTCCGCCACTTTTACATTCGATGGGATTAACGAGCTTGCGTCCTCGCAAGCGGCAGATATAGCCAATTAGCCACGACCGGAATGACCCGCGTCCGTCAGCGTAAGCCTCTCGTAAGTACTGCGGCCCGAGTGAAAAGGATCCGTGTACGGCTTCATCCAATTTTTGGTCCTTCATTGAAAAGGTCGAGCGTCAAGTGTGAATACACAGAAGATTCGGGTCCTTGAAAGTAGATCAATGAGTAGGCTAAGGTACTCATTTAACAGCGTTTCGCATAAAGTATGCGAATAAAACAAGATATTTTGAATAACAATTATTTATTGCACAGTAAAAAAAAAAAACTTGAAATAGTGCGAGCTGCCTCATGAGTATTTTCTTAATGAGTGAATGGATGGATGGGTATATTTTTCCTGCGACTTGTACATGGGCACCTACGTTTTTACCTGCCTGCAGTACGGCTTAAGACTTCTTTCTGTCATTGGCCATCCACATCCAGCAGCTGCTTTAGTAAACTTGTATGTCCCCTACATACAAACTTACAAACATATAAAGTTACAAATCTTTCCTTATAATATTAAGTACAGGAGTATAGACTGGCAAACGCAGAGTAGAGCAGCCACTAGCTCACTGGACTGTAGATCTGACTGGACTGTAGATCTGAGGCTGATTGCTGGTAGCGGCTGGATGTGGATAAACTCCGAAAGAACTTATCCGATTGCAAAAATTTTTTCAGTATTTAGTTTGGACATTCAGGGTGGACATTATTCGATAGGCTGATCCGTTAACCACCCGAGGCTGATCCGTTAACAACCCGAACGACTGCGACTACGCAGGCACTGCTAGTAATTAATAAAATAGTAAACTAGTTTGGCAGTGGGCTGGTCACATCTGCCGAAGTCGATAGAGAGTAGAGCAAAAACTTTCTCAAGTAGACAACATGGACCTTGAACATGGCCCAAACAGGGACCGATTAATTGTTACGATGACACAGTTGACAATAGTAGCAATATTAAAAACCTATTTAGAGGCTAAAAATTCCACCCATGCCGGGAGTTGAACCCGCGACCTCTGGCTAACAGTGCCAGCGCTCTCCCAACTGAGCTAGTGGGCAAGTACAAGCAGCGATGAAATTTCGAGCCCCTTTACAAACTTCTGTGTATTACGTACAGGCAGCGACATCTGGTCGAAGCAATTTACATCACTTGCAGCACCGAGCAACCCACTTTGCAGTTAGGCTTTAACATTGGAATGATATTGCTGTACCTACATGATTATATTCTTTTTGTTGCACTGACCCGTGCTGAGGACATTTTTAGCCTCTAAATAGATTTTTAAAATTGTCCTCAGTACTGGTTAGTGCAACCAGAATAACATCCTTTTAAATCACCTGTTATTTTTAGGCTCACTATGTAACTTACTTAGTAAGAAGCAAATAAATGAATAAATATAAGCAAATACAATAGGTTCAAGATTTCACATACTTATAATGGTATAATAGTATTTCCGAATTGTGCTGGCGCTTATATTTTCGTCGTCGTGTTTTCAAATGATCGTCGACGATGTACATTCGTCTGAGAAAAATCGACTCAGAAAACCAACGAAATTTATGTGTTGTTTCTGCCTGCTCGGTGATTAAAGCTTGTTCCATTAAAAGCGAAATGATTTATCAATCAAATTAAGTCGGCGTCTTTATCTCGGAGTTCCCCAGACAATTGTAATAATTGCGTAATGTTTCACTTGTTATTTCGTCTTCAAACGAGCGGATATTGCCATATAAAACGCGAAAGGCCGACTTCCTTTGAGATTCTTGTTAATGTGGGTGGGAGTCTACATCCAATTATTTCTCATTGTTATAAATTTCTGCCATCAGCCCCAATATTAATTTGCCCCAATAAGTTTTAGTAATTGTAGTGCTTTTTAGAAAATGGGGTACTTTAGGTTAGCTGCCTTGTGAAAAATAGGGAACCTTTACCTAAACCCCTTTGTAGTCTTTCTTTAATTTCGGCTTCGTCAAGTACCTCATCAAAGCTTACGGTGCGCCCAGAAGCGTTCTACGCAATTACACAATTGGTAGGTAAAATTGTACTTTCCTGACTCTTGCGGTCCTGACACGCATTCCTTTTCTACGTCTGTTTCATTCTTCAATTCTGTCGGTACTCGGTACAAACTTTTAATTGGGCCGATTCTTGGCCGTGCCCGCGCGCTCGCGGAGTCTAATCATAATATTTACGGTCGGAATGTCATATTCGTAGTTTATTCCCGTCTATTTGTAGTTTATTCCATCGTAAACCCGATACCATAAAGCGAGTCACTGCACTGTAGTACGCGCACTTATAACCTGACTCGACCCGCCGTAAAACTGGGACTCATTAATCTAGATAGCCCATTAAGCGTATTTCATATCACTTTGAGGCATGATAATTGCCTACCACTATGTTGAACAGGTTTTTGAATCTGTTGCTGAACTGCTGTTATGATTTAACAACGTCTATTTTATGGATCTACTTTATTTGATTTTCCCGAAGAGGTTTCGTTATTTTAATACTTGTAAACAACTTATTATCTGGTTACAAAAGTAACAGAGCCGAGTGATGCTGAGCCACCCGCTTTCTCCTTGACCTCAGACCTCTCATATTTATCGCCGAAACAGGTTAGAATGTAGTAAAATGTAGATGTCTTGTCATACAATGTTTGTACTTATGTTGGTATCATAAAGTAATCTTGTGATTAATAAGGATCTTTCTCACAATGTCTGAGTGGGGACTATTGAATTGTAGATCGTTCTTTCGCTTCTTAAACGTTCATGCACGCACTCTGCTTTCACCATACCGATCTTATAAATGAGGTGAGAGCTTTGGTTTTTTGGTCCTCGAGATTCGCAGGGAGACTGGGCTGACGTGACTAGGAAAGGACCTGTGCTCTACAACGGGCATATGATCTTATCAAGAGATGATAGAATCGGGCCGTAAATCTTTCTCTTTCCCGCTACTATCAGCAAATCTGCCTAACAACTGAGCCTTGTTCGAAGCCGATCGGTGAGTAGCTAGTGACCACGCGGTCAGTGGGCCACTCCCGACGACCGATCGGTGACTTTGGCCGCGGTCCAGGTGCCCGATGCACTGTTATTGTGCCCCGCATTAGTTCGTCTACGTACTCTCTGTGCGGTCGTACCTCAAGCGAGCATTAAATGTTCTCTTGTGATTTGTTTGTCTAATGTAGCGCTTTAGTCGTCCCCGTATAAGAAGCTTAATGTTTCCTTTTTGTTGACAATAACGGAGATACTTCTTGGCGCTCTCTCCTCCAGGTACATAGGTTCCATAACGATGCTTATTTGGGTCCATTTGATTGCTATTAAGTTGTCTAAATTTGACACTTCAACTACAATAGCTTAGTCCGTGCTATTGTCCACATCTCTTAGAACAAAAGAAAGCTAATATATTCCTTTAACTTTATCTCGTTGACTTGTCATCCAAACCAAATTGTTAACTTATCTATACAGACCTCCACAACACAGATCGAGATGTAGCGTGGAGGCAAACGGACAAATTCCTTTATTCTACTTGTGCAACTACTACTTTTGTTTCTTTCTATTCTCAATCAGGTTCTTTGAATTAGTAATTTTGTACCCGACTGCGGCAGAGCCCAAAAGGAGGGTGATGTGTTTGGCCATTAAGTATGTATGTATGTCCTATTCTATATTCTCTCATAACTCCTTTACGGTCAGATTTTGACAAATGGTGTCGAAATCGGTTCGTCATGTTTGCGCGAGTGTTTTAGGCTATATGAAATTATCATAAATGAAACAAAAAATTTATAAAATCACTAAAAAGACAAAAATAGAAAACTAAATAAAAAAATTACCAACAACGCCACTACTAAGTAGGCTAGGTAACTAGATTTTTTTTATCCTATATTAATTATTGATTAAGTGGGTAGAACAATGGACTCGGAAGCGAGAAACCTAGGTTCGATTCCCTGTGCGGGCATGTACCTATGCCTTTGTTTATTTTTAAAGTTACGTAAATCTGCGAAATCATAGTAGCAATACCACACGCTAAAGGTGAACAAAAACGTCGTGAGGAAATCCGCGACTTGGTTGGCTCCGCACGTATTGACTTGCCTTTCCTGTGGGATAGGCCGACTAACCTTTCAGGATGGCAAGCCTACTCCATCTAAAAAACAATGTCCCAGGCACTGCAGCGTCCGAGTGGTCCTTTCACCCATCTAATGTGAGATGCGAGACGTGTGAGACGGGACTCCACTGGACGCTGTATAATCATCTGAATTCGCAGATACAAAGACCAAACAAGGAAACCTGAGAGTCTCTGTGTTCACATACCTCAGCGCTTAAAATTGCCAATTCGCGGTGGGCACGCGCGGTAATTAAGCCCATACTTTCTCTCTAAGAGAAGCCATGTGACCTGCGGTGGGACGCATGTAGGCTACACAAAAAAAAAATGTTCTTAGGTGACTTTGGGGTAACATTTAGCGGTAAGCTCCTCTAACATGTGATTTAGTATACTTTTGTGTGTTTACAATAACCTTATCACTTCTGTGGTGTTTGTCCTTGGTCGTAGTGTGAGGCATCTGTCTTTGATCTCTGCTGACTTGTATCGTATTGTAGTAATTCGGATTAAATTGGAGCTGGTTCCAAGTTCGTGTAACGAAATGGTATTTGGCCCTTGCCAAAATACAGAATGTAACATTACTCGAAACGTGTTAATTTGGCAGCCAAATTATCGCAAATTATGTGCGATTATTTCCGTTGTTTCGTTTCCTGTTCAGCTGTAATTTTCTTCTCTTGCTGCGCACTACATAGGCACCTATTTTTATGATATTATTACGGTTACTTCTCTTTGATTTCTTTTTCTGCGCCTTGCACGTGTTCACACCAAAACCAAAACCAGTTCTATCAGCCAAGTTTCTTCTCTTAGGCCACGTGGTCTGATTCGGACGACGAATTTTTTTATTTACTGTGGGCACGATTGATCGAACTCTGAAGTTCTCGTGGTCCGATTGTCGAACTACCAGGACGTTTACATTTCCTTGTAGTCCGACCGATCGGGCCATGAGGTCGGTTTTTTTCCTGCAGGGTCGCTTGATCGAATATCATGTTCAATCTAATAATGCTGTTCAAAGACGGGCTGGCGCGTACCTCGGCCAGAGGATAAGCCTGGCCATCCAAAGAGGTAACGTCGCCAGCTTCCTGGGCTCATTATCGCGGGACAGTGACCTGGGGCAGGTGTTTTATTTGTAAATATAGAATTTATGTCGTTTATATATATTTTATATTTTTATATGTTTATATTTTTATCATTTATATGAGTATTAGTTAAGTCCAGTTTCTTATTTCAATTTGTTTTCTTTTTGTTGTGTTATGAATAAAGTTTGAGTTATTTAAAAAAAAATCTAATAATTTAATAATATAATTTTATTCACAAATAACGTGTAATTAATTTCACAATCGTGATGTAGTCTTATTCCGAAATTAGAAGTTGTAGAAAAAAGTCCCATGTAATAACCGTATTAGCTACGGAGAATATCTTTCCTAACAGAAAGCGACTTATCAAATTTGCTTATTTACAAGGAGCAAGGACCTTTATTCTTCGGCTATGATTTCATATTATGTAGTGAAGTAATGAACTGATAAATTCTCTCTAGTTCCATCGTATCGATCGAATCATCAGGTAAAAATAAAGTTGTGTGGTCGGATAACGGAGATTTTAAAGGTCTCATGGTTCGATTGAGAACTTAAACTTTGAAAATCCCATTAGTTGGATTAGTAGGGCTATAAGGCCGACTTGTACCGCTTTCTTAATGATGCTTAAACGGCATTTAACTAAAATTCTTCATACAAAAGTCGATTTAAATGGCGACTTAAGTGACATCTACGAAGTGGTGCAAGTCGGCCTAAGACTTTGAGAAATCCTCATTATCCGATCAATCGAACCATAAGTAAATAAAAAATATCGTCCGATCTATCGAACAAGCCGATCGGACCACGTGGCCTAAGGGTGTTTCTTCGAGTGTTGTCTATAGACAATACATCTTCTCCCCTCGCCCAAAAACTAAACGTATCTACTTCTTGACGCCGTATTTTCCTCATTTATTTAATAAAATACGTCAAGTGTATCTTTCTAATAAACGGCTCGTATCGGAGTCGCGGGCGCGCGCTAGTGCTTCAAGCAAACAAATAGATTATCCCATCCGCTTCAGAGAGAGCCTAACGACGTTGTCTCCACTTCGTCGCGAGAAAATCAACTTTAACTTTGCTCCGGTAAGGTCCAGATTGAGTTTGGCGAACGCGGTCAGTTTTCGGTAATCCGTTTTACGAGACAGTCGTTGAAAGTACAAACGAGGAACAGGCAGAGGTCCGTCCGATAGAGATCGCAAAATCGCTCGTGATGTCACCATTTGAACCGATACCAAAATAATTGAATGATTAATCTCGAGGTATTCAAACTGAATAACTAACTTTAATCACGGAACTACTGAAGTCTAGTATTCGTTATGACGAGAAGAAAATAAATACTAATCCCAGAAGCGGTCATTCTGTGTATTCGGATTGCGTTTCAAACATAGCCGCGATGTTTGTTGTTTGCACGAGCTTTATTTACACAATACAATTGTTATAAATGTGATAATAGTACAGCGGGCGTACTTTGTGTAACAGGCATTGTCCAATAATCCGTAGTTATGTATTATTCCACCTTCACACACAAGGGTTTAATAATACGTTGCGAATCGTGTTAGATAATACGATTACTGAACTTTTTTATTCGACAGCTTTTACCGTATATTATCCGGTTGTGATTTAAGTTTCCTAGTCGTGTCTATAATCTGATAAGTAGCACAATTTTGTGAATCGTTTACATACATTTAACCTAGTGTGGCATTTTATTACTGTTTATAAACATAATCACACGTTATCGTGACCTAGATATAAAGTTTTTCCACGTCAATTATTGACAAGTGTTTCGAAACTCAGTGCACAAATTTTAATACTTTATCTCGTAAAAATAATCAAGATGTCTCAAGCTGCGCCCCAAGCTTACGAGAAAGCGCAGGAGTTGCAGCGCCGCGTCTCGCAGCAGGACTGCGCCAAGAAGCTCGACGAGAACGCTCCCACCAAGGAGCTGAACCAGAATAATGACCGGCCAAAACCGGATAAAAAACCGGATGTGGAGCCGAAGCGCTTGGAGACGTACAGTCCGGCGCGCCACCTTGATAGCAAGAACCCCTTCGCGCACATGTACCGCGCGCCGCGCACGCACTTCGAGCTCGGCCCGCGCGGGCTGGACTACTCGCCGCACCGCGACTACGCGCGCATGCGCGACCGCCCGCAGCGCGCCAGCTCCGTGCAGGGCCACGAGCTGACGGAACCCTACGGCGAAGACTACCGCTACTACGGCCCGTACGGCTACCCGGACGTGGTGTTCCGGCAGGCGGCCGGCCCGCGCGGCCGGTTCTCCTCGCAGGAGCAGCTGGCCGCGCCGCACGGACGCTGGGACCGCGAGCTGCTGCGGCAGGACTATCGGCAGCGGCGCCGCTCGCAGCAGGACCTGCTGGCGCTGGGGCAGAGCGCCGAGTCAGGTCCGTATTTACACCACCAGGTCCTATCTCGCACACGAGAAAGCGATAAAGGGCTGCGGCATCTCGCTTTACGTATAAGAGCGAGATGGCCCGACTCTTTTGCGTTGGTCACACGCGATTCGGGGCTGTGTCTAGATAATTTCACAACCACGAAGACACATTTACAAAGACACATGACGTTAGTCTGTTTTTCTTATTAAGTCCAACCCATGATCTCTTTTCGCGCTGCGTATAAATAACGAGTGCATTCAGGGTGCTATTAGCATAGCATATTTGATATCCCGGTAATGTGTTCCCGTGGGATAATATTGAAATGCGTTTCCGTGGGACAATATTTATTTTAAGTTTAAAATAGATGGTGTTGTGCAAGAATCGTATAAACTGGAGAATATATTTTGTATCGAGATTCGAGCTCGATGCTCCAAAGATCCCAACGCACCGGAAACTATAGAGCTTTGTGCCCTTTTTAATACATGTATGGAAAGTCTTATAACTTTATTCTGATTCTCCTCTACTACTGTGACTATCTTTCGGTTCGAATAATAAGAATCGATTGAAACGATAGACAGATATTATACTTTACAACTTCACTCCATCTTATAAGTTTAGAAACATCAATTTCAAACTTGTTCAGACCCAAAAGTCACCTTATAAATCAAAGGCACAGAATCCCGTACAATCCAGCAGCGAAGTTGCGAGCGCCGAGACGGAACTTCGCGACATGTTACCGAACATGTCGGACCTCGGACCGCGAGGTAGCTCGAGAGAGCAGCGATATCTTCACGCTAACGCATCTTACGGGGTGAGCTGAGCTCTAGACCGTCCAGGCACTAGTAAAGTTTGTATCTAATGCGAACATCGTGTAAAGACGCCTTACGAAGCGGTTAATAAGCGGAAATGAAACCGAACCTAACTCATTGAATCAAATCATTAAATCTGATATTGAACCAATTTATTAGCTTCTCTTTAGAAGTATTTGCATGAATCATAAAAACTTCTATGAATTTTTTTTAGTAAAAACTTCGTGGTTGGTTTTTTCTTTTTAATAGACATTATTTTGACAGTTGGGAAAGAGAACGCACGAGTTCGGAAAAGGTAAAGAAAAAGCTCGAGTATGTAATAGCCCACATCCCGAACCCTATACGTCCCTGCAATACGCCACTTTTTGAGCAACTGTATGAAAAAAACCTATTTAGTGCAACAAAAAGAATATAAACGTAGTTTGGTTTTAATTGAAACAATATGCTACAACAATAGAAACTTAATCAATATGTTCAAAGGACACAAATCAAGGTTTGATCGCGCTCAGAATTGAGAACGTATGAATAAAAGGAAACACTCGTAAGCCTTCTAAAACCTCATAAGCCTTCTCATAGAAACTTCTTGCAAAGCATTAATTTCTTTTTAGGGTTCCGTAGTCCGACAAGGAAACCTTTTAGTTTCGCCAGTCTCTCTGTCTGTCTGTCTGTCTGTCTGTCCGACCGGTGCTACTAGAAAGCTGTAATTTCGTATGTATATACATATTTATCACGCCGACAAAGTTAACGAATAAAATGTTGGAAAAAAAAATTCTCGTCTACCCCATCATGTGGGGCATCGTTGGATTGGTCGTTGAAAAATATTGTGGGTGTAGGAAGACCATTTTTTAATGTAGGGTTCCGTTTGCGAAATATTTTTTTGCACTCGATAAGTTCAGAAATTCAGGTTTCCTCTCGGGTTTTTCTTCCTCATTTTGCGAGTAGCATTGCTCTGGCTTTGACTGTAGACGCAGAGACAGAATGAAAACAGCCATTAAAAATGGTGGCCTCTGGCTTGGTGTTACCTGAGGAGTTGGATACTTCACAATAAGCTCTGAAATCCTATATGCTGGTACTTTTGGCATTTCGAAAGGCGCTTAGGTGGTTATCCTTTAGATTCGCACACGTATTAATCAAAACAACGCAGGATTAACGCAGCTAAGCCGATACTCGCGTTAATCTTTTAAGTAGCGACGCGCTCACTGTTACCTCTAGTAGAACCTCGTACACTATACTCCATTCTATGAAACGAGCTCCCAAAGAAAATCGCGTGCGCTTCACGCGTTAATGCGTGTGATCTTCAATAGCCACTTCAATAGTGGACCGTCTTCGCTTATGGTCTCGCTTATGTCTAGTCGCGCGCATTGACCAATGAGATGCGAGTATTTGGTTCCCTAGGAGTTCGACCCGTGGAACGGGGTATACACAAATCGGCTTGTAGTCAGTAAGGTAGTTGCTAAACGCTACAGCTAAGGGCTTACTAAGTCAAATTGTTAGATAATAGGATGCTACAGGGTGTCTCCAGTGCGCGCTAAATTGAGTTGTTTGAGCCGTGACTACTGTGGCGAAGGGATTGTAGAGTTATGCATTGGATACGAGTAGCTAGCGGCTTGGTTCTTCATGAGATCTAATATATTTTCAACAGTGAAAGCGTTATGAGCTTATGAGTCTTGGCGTTCATCCGTTTGCGTAAAGCGAGGTATTACTGTATTCATCATCATCATCATTCAGCCGCAAGAAGTCCACTGCCGATGCCGGACATAGGCGTCCTCCATTGATTTCCAAAAAGACCGGTTGGATTACTGTATTATACTTTATTTTCGAAGGAAGAACTTAAAGATTTACGGTCACGCCATGTCCTCCCGGGGGTATATAGTACAGATATGACGGGTGCAAATGGTAATTACCGACTAACTACAGGTGCGGCAAGTTGGCGTTGATGGATCGGTCGTTTGTAAGTTTCGTTTGTAGAACCTACTCGTAACTGAAGTAATCTGTGGTAATCTCAATGTGCCAGCAATTGGATATTAAAACGTAAAAACGTAATCTTTAGGAAATTGAGGGCTTAGAAATTTTTACATATTTTTTGAGTAGAACTTAGTTTTCGCAAAATACACAGGGTTATTTATGAAATGCGCAATTCCTGAAACATCTCAATTAAAAAAAAAAACCTATTTTAGAGGCTAAAAATTCCACCCATGCCGGGACTTGAAGCCGCAACCTCTGGCTAAATTGTCCTCAGCACGGATTAGTGCAAAAAAAAGTATAATCTCAATTAAAGTTTGTGTTTTACAATAATTTTTGTCCTTTGAATTTTTTCTCAGATTTATATATTTCGAAATACCTGATGGGTTTACCCAAGTCTGTTAAATTTGTGCTTTACGCGCTGTACTGATGTCGTAGCCTTCAGTAAAATAAGACAAAATAATCATGATCGTCATCATCATAATTAGCCGGTGTCAGTCCACTGTTGGACATAGGCCTCCGCCACTAAGCCCGATCTTCGGCTCTTCTTTTCCAGTCACTTCGAGATAAATAAGTGTATTCTTTATCGTACCAGGCAAAACACAACATAAAGTATTTATAAACATACAGTACAATTGGCGGCCTGTACAATTGTTGTACATAGAGGTATGTCCATTATATGTACACATGGTTAGCAGCAGGCAATATCTATCGATCACCAACCCGCCTGCCGAGCGTGGCGATTATGGCAAAACCCTTTATGGTTAGGAAAACCATGAGGGAGGCCTATGTCCTGCAGTGGGCGTCAAATGGCTGATGATGATGATGATGAATATCTATTAATCAGCGCTACTACAAAACAAAAAAACAGCGAAAACTCTTTTTTTTTTCTCAAAAAATGCAAAATTAAGGAAAGTTATAGAACACAATTGAGGAAAGTTATATTTTGTTTGTACGACATGTTTCGACAATTGCTAATTTTAGAAAAATCCCTTTAATTTCGACGATTTCGAAGAAGAGGCGCAGTTGATGGGGCTCTTCAATATTTAGTTTACATTACATTAGATTAGAACACTTTATTCTATACACCAGAAAACAAAATACATTAAAAGGCTTACATGTCTAAGTTCTGCCGTATACAATTGGCGGTCGACATTTTACATTTTGAACTTGCAAAAACTTTTGTGTCTAAAACATCATTTAGAGAGGCGTTGTAAAGGTTGACGTTCAGCCAAGGCTTTTTATCGCTCCATGAGTAACTTCACAAAATTATATTTTTACACACATACATAAACTCACGCCTGTATCCCAGAGGGGTAGGCAGAGACCAGGGATTGCCACTTGCCACGATCCTGACAGATCACTTTCGCTTCTTCAACATTAATTAGTCATTGCATGCACGCACGCCGGTTTCGGGTAGTTTTTATCTTGCCCCTTGCTAATTCATCCCCTATTTGGTTGAAGTATGTCCGCCTGGGTCGTCCCTTACCGGCCCTTCCACCCACATTCGCTCGATATATTTGTTTATATATTTTTCTGTCCGTGAAATTCATCTATCATAATTTGTCGGTCGGTTGGCTAGTGCGGAGCTTTTCAATAACAAAGTAATATTCGGGCGAATTTCTCATCGACCGACGACGTTGAAGGAATCGTCCATCAATTAGTGATAACTCGGGATTTTAGTGGCCTGCCTTCAGACGGACGTACCGACACATGAACGGTCTTAACATAAACAAAGTTTTACATTGAGATTTGTAACGAAATATGTATAAATAAATAGCGAAACGAATAGGGCCGAGAAAACGAAGCGGTGGTAGCGCAGTGGTAGAACGCCGGCCTCACATTCGGGAGGTCGCGGGTTCGAGTCCCGGCAGGTACCAATGACTTTGTTTTCTAAGTTATGTAGTACATTTGCGAAATTGTAGTAGCAATACCACTCGGTGACAGTGAGGGGAATCATCGTGAGGAAACCCTAGTCCCTGAGACATTTACATACCTCAGCGCTTGCTACGTACAATTGGCCCAACTCTGAGGCTAAGTACGGAAATCTCAAGTCTTAATTAGAACCTCTGATTAGTCGCGCCGAAAACTTCACCTAGCTAACGTCACCTACAATGAAACACCCCCGGTTTCTCGTGCACTAACCACTTGTCAGTCTAATGTTAACAGATGCCAGTTGACCCAAGTGGGTACACAAAAACAACTTGCAGCTGTTAACATACGTATACCTATACGAGAAACGGGTTCATGTTTTATGTATCAAAATCACGGAATGTTTTATTCGATAACTCGATTCAACGTACATAGAGATTTGATTTAAACGAATTTCCAGACAACTGATTTCCACCAGAAATTATGTGCACGATTGTTTCTCGAATCTAAAACTTTAACAAGTACTCAATTCTCCTTCAGACAATATTAAGATATACCCGAATGAAAATAACGAGATAATGGGTAGGTTAATAATAGATAAAATAATATATTAGATATTAACATTAAAAAAATTAGAGCAGTGGTAGTCGAGTGGGTAGAATATTGGACTCGGAAGCGAGAGACCCAGGTTCGATTCCCGGTGCGGGCATGTACCTATGACTTGTTTTCTAAGTCATGTACGTCTGTGAGGTTATAGTAGCAATACCACTCGCTAACTTTGAAGGAAAACATCGTGAGGAAACCTGAGTTGTCTGAGCTATTATACCTCAGCGCTTGAAAGCGCCAATCCGCGGTGGGCACGCGTGGAGATTAATTTATGTTTATTTATTTAAGCCCACACTCTCTCCCTGAAAGAAGGACTGTGCTCTACATAGGGATTTATTCAGTCTGCTTGTGTAACATTAAAATAGGCTAATTTATTGTGGAGTATTGACGTATTGTGGAGGAATAAGAAAAAACAAATAACTTTTAAGGCTTGAGCATCATTGAGAGCACAAAAGAGCCAAAAAAATATCTTAATTTGTAAAATCGGCAATCCAATTACGTCCCGAGGGTTTCCTCAAGCAGCTAATCTGCCGTACGGGGAGGTTCTGATTAATTGTACGTCGCTCTTGACACGATATTAGAAACCTGACGGGAAGGGGACTCTCCGCTAAACGAATTATCCGTCGCATCACTTTGAATATTTTATCCTGGTTACATATTAGTGGTCGCCATAGGTCACTTGTCAGAGACTTGACACAGTGAAAGTGAAAGTGAACTACATTTATTGCCAAAAACACACTTTATACAGTGATAGAACTTAACTTTTTGTTATCTTCAAGTATTTTAATAATGTAAACTTCGTGAACGGTCACTTCATTATTTTACGCTCATTTGTGAATCTACAGGGTGATTTTGAATTTTTTCTCCGTATTTTGAGGTAATGTTCTTTTCCTTGCGAAAATCAGTATTATTAATGATTTATCAGTAATGGTACAACATATTTGTAAATATTCGTGATTTCCAAACTGTGAATCCCAATTCGAAGTGGTGGGAAGTACCGTAATGTTGAAAAAAATGTGTTCTAATATATCTTAAAAGAGTCTGAGACCGATTTAAACAATTTAAAAAAATAATTGAGTTGGCCGGCGCCGACCATAAAACGTTTAAAACATAGTTTATTTGGATTTTTATTACTTTTCCTCCTGATATTGTTTGTTTATGCTTAAGGGTAGTAATTTTGCCAAAAAAAAATTTTTTTGACGCATATTGTTTTACAGTACTAGCCCCATATGTTTCTAAATCATGGTTAGAATGTCCCCTTAAAATACGGTGAAGTAACCCTGTAGTAAATAGCAACACCACTCACTAACGGAAAACATCGTGAGAAAACCCGATATGTGAGATGTTTACTTAACTCAGCGCTTGCTCCGTACTGTCTATGGCCCAACCATGAGGCTACAAAAGAAGTGGGTGCGTGCTTATGAGCACACGACAGAAATGAAAAATCATACGAATTCCTAAATCTAGATAACGATTGGAAGCAAGTGCATCCGATTCTGCGTCACCGACCAAACGTGCGCTTCTTACCCGTGGTCCACCTCCTGAGACCACCTGGGTAAACCGTGGGATTTTTTTTACAACGCATCACCTCTCTGATAAGACACTGAAAGGCTCTATTTTTTATTGGTGACAGCCCACCTCAGACTTTGAAGAGTTTCGATGTCAGGGTCTCGGTGGATAAAAATATTTCCCAACGAATACCTAGGTGAACAGAGGTGGTCCGTTGTAAAAAAATCCCATGGTTCACCCAGGTGGTCTGAGGAGGTGGACCGTGGGTAAGAAGGACGAACGTGGTGGTTCAGCTTCATTTACTATTCAGAAAAGTTTTCACCTCAAAAATAAGCGCGAAAATCTGAGGTGTAACTAGTAGGCGGGCGTCAGTCACCAGTTGCAGCGATCAGCTGTTGAGCGGGGTCGTCGCCCGGCGGGAGGGGGAGGCGGGCGCCGGGGGGGGGGGGCTCTATCGATCCCACTCACGCGGAAGACGCTGTACAGTTCGCACCACGTGCCTCCAAGCGGTGGGGGGTGAAAAGGAGAAAGAGAGAAGACATTTATACAACTTCAATATATGTGCTACTACCCTGAATTTTTTCACGTTTCTACAATCAACCGTTTAGCCCGGAGAAGACGCCCTACTCGGGCAAAAAATAAAATAATTCAGCTATGGGCTTAACGATAAAATGGCATTTCCAGCGAAATTAATAAATCGACTGATTCTCAAAATAATATTTAATATAAAATTAAATTGAAAAATAAAATGGACTTCCGGTCTAATCAAAACATTGAAAAGCAATTAAATATTCATCTGCACAAGTCCGTTCAACAAACTAATCTTGAAATACATTATTAGATTACTACTAATATAAGTAGATTAATAACTAACAAAAGACAGTTGATCTAATTAACCTAACACGATGCCCCACATGATGGGGTAGACGAGAAAAAAAAAATCATCCCCACTTTTCTTGGTACAGTAAAACATTTTTTTTTGCATTATTTTATTCTTTAACTTTGTCGGCGTGATAAATGTATACATATCCCTTGTCGGACTATGAAACCCTAAAAAAATAAAACAATTGTGAAGGACAGGTGAGGTACATAGGTCGCTACACTATAGATGCTCAAGTTCTCATTTTTTCTAGTCGTATCAGTTGACTTAGCGCCGATTCCTGTTAGAGAGGAGTTGATAGTTGCCAGTTTGGCAAGTCTGGGAAGTAGACTGACTCTCGCAATAAGTTTGCTGGTAAACGCGGCCATTCTTCTGTAACATAACATTGAGTTTGTCGAACTGAATAATGAATTTAGACCAATGTTGCAAGGCCATGAATCCCCTTTAAAATGGTGTGCCAAGATCCTGCCAATCCAAGGTTTCTTCCCGGTTTCTTAATTAAGGATTTCACTGAGTAAATACCTACTGAAG
Organism: Yponomeuta evonymella; assembly: GCA_963969515.1. NCBI lineage: Eukaryota > Metazoa > Arthropoda > Insecta > Lepidoptera > Yponomeutidae > Yponomeuta > Yponomeuta evonymella. The sequence continues at coordinate 225,376 of OZ018359.1, forward strand.
TGTCGTTTTGTATTTTATAATTTCTCTACATGACATTTAGATACATATTTCCTCAATGAAATTTGTATTTTAAATTAAGTATTTCCTCTGTGAAATTCTCTATTCAGAAACCGGTGTATAGTCACTGTCCGCGCTCGCTCAAGGCATACTTAGAGGGAATTGAGAAAATTGGCGATTTGCCAAATCTGGCGGCAGGAAAACTCTCGTTGACAACTTCAAGCTAGCCGGCAATTGTTGTTTGTATCTCATTCATGATTAAAAACTCTAAAACGTGTAGACATTGCCAAACTCATCAAACATAAGATTAATAAACTAAAGTAGAATAAATAAATTTATTAAAAAGACCATTAGTGTGGCTCTCTGTTCTGTACAACCTTCATCATCATCAGCCATTTGACGCCCACTGCAGGACATAGGCCTCCTTCGTGGTTTTCATAACCATGAAGGGTTTTGCCATAATCGCCACGCTTGGCAGGCGGGTTGGCGATCGCAGTATGCGGTTGGAATCTCAGGAAGCCGCTGCTGCCCGTCTCCTGGTAATTGATTTCCTTAGTCGCCTTCTACGACATCCACGGAAGGAAATGGAGTGACACTATTCTTAATCTGGCGCCACACGGAAATGTACACTGTACAACCTTAACTTTACTTAATAACTCGTAGTTCAATTTCCAAGTTTTGTTTCGGAACACGTCAAAATATCCATTGAAGTATTCGAACCTCTAGTATACTGTACCCGGGGTTAGCTTAGTACCGAATAGCCGCAACTGTCATCGGAAAGCGTCCTTTTTAGGGTTCCGTACCCAAAGCCCAATTACTAAGACTCCACTGTCTGGCTGTATCTCATGAACCGTGATAACTAGACAGTAGAAAATTTTCACAGATGATGTGTTTCTGTTGCCGTTTTAACAAAAAATACTAAAAACAGAATAAAATAAATTTAAGTGTGAAGTTTTTTTTTTTATTTTTATTTTATTCCGTAACAAGAAGCTCACAGCACAAATATTAGGGGTTAAAGTATGAAATTGCCGTTTTATTGCAATAGGTTCTTTGAATTGACATAGAATCTTCATGGTTTGAGGTTTTCGAATGAAACTTTTTTCAAATGGTTTCTATGATGTTCTTTTTTTTTAAAAAATGTGAAACATTTGAATATCGAATATTGAATATCAACAAGGCAACACAAGTTTCAACACGCGTTTCTTTCTGCAGATCAGTCAAATCATGAGGCACCCATTTTTCGTATTTTTTTATTTTATTGATTTGACGCAAGTGAGTCAATATTGTGGGTAAGGTAACGTTAAACCATGCCGCTAATTCCTGGGTAGTTTGACTAGGGTCGGCTTCCACTATCTCTCTTAATTCATCGTTATTCACCTGTGTGGGCGGTCTTCCTCGTGGCTCGTTCTTTAAGTCGAAATTTCCATCACGAAAGCGTTTAAAAAAAAACGTATGGTGCGTTCATTAGTAGATCCCTCTCCAAATGCAGCATTGATATTGCGGGCTGTTTCTGCCGCGTTAGTTCCGCGTCGGAACTCGTATTCAAAAATCACTCGAATTTTCGCAGTATCCATCTTTCTTGTCTAAATTGAATAACAAAAACAATTGAAAGTCGATATTCAAATGTTTCACATTTTTTAAAAAAAGAACATCATAGAAACCATTTGAAAAAAGTTTCATTCGAAAACCTCAAACCATGAAGATTCTATGTCAATTCAAAGAACCTATTGCAATAAAACGGCAATTTCATACTTTAACCCCTATTATAATAATTATAATTTAGGATCCTAATTTAGGATGGACAATTTTGATTAGACTATACATAGGCCAATTACGAGCTTTTTTTATATGGTTACAATCACAAATGGTAAGTGTTTTATGAAAAACATTAAATGCATGCAAAGTAAAGAAGAACCAAAAACTATACTTTTGGGGGGGGGGTTGAGTTTGCGCGTGTGTGTTTGTTTGTTTGTTTGTTTGTGTGTGTGTGTGTGTGTGTGTGTGTGTGTGTGTGTGTGTGTGTGTGTGTGTGTGTGTGTGTGTGTGTGTGTGTGTGTGTGTGTGTGTGTATGTCTGTGAATAAGATAAGTGTATTCATGATAAAGTGCTTAAGGTACTCTGGTTTGTTCGTAAGATATGCTTTGCAACGTGTCCTTTAGCTGCTTTTTGAATTCAGACTTGCTGGCATTAAAAATGTCTAAGTCGAAGAACTTGGTGTTATAATTTTTTGGCAATCGATGGCTGATTGAGTTTTGTGCATAGTTTGTGTTGACGAGAGGGATGTGAAAGAGGCGTGTATTAGTGTGTCGGGTGCACCGCGTGGGTGTGTTTAGATTTAAGACCGACTCAGTTAGGTCTGGACATGAGATATTACCGTTGCACATGTCAAAAAAAAGCAGCATATCTAAGAAACCTGGGTGTCTGAGCTATTCACATACCTCAGCGCTTGAAATCGCCAATCCGCGGTGGGCACGCTTGGTGATTAAGCCCATACTCTCTCTCTGAGAGAAGGCCTGTGCCCTACAGTGGGACGTATATAAGCTGCTTATGAAGTGTGCCTCCCATACAAAAAAAGTTATTTTTTTGGCGTTTTTTGCTCGATATTAATAATGGCAACAGGTAGACACTTGAAATATTCACATAATATTTAGTTGTATATTCGCTTCAAAAATAAATAATTAAATTAAAATAAAATAAACTAAGGGGGCTCCCATACAACAGACGTGATTTTTTTGCCGTTTTTTCTTAATCTTTGTGCCTAATGTTGTATAGATAATGGTACGGAACACTTCGTGCGGGAGTCCAACTCGCACTTGTCCGGTTTTTACTCCGACGTCGTCCTCTCGTTTCTCCGACGCCGTCCTCCGGTTACTCCATCGCCAGCGGTTGACCCTCCTAATCCGTAATTGTTCACTGTATGGGTTATCCATTATGACGTTTCTGTAGTGTCGAAATGTGTGTGTGTCTGACAGTTTCGGTAGGTTAAATCGGACGAGGTTGTACAGTGGAGAAGTTACATAGTAGCGCCCCTGAGTGTCACTGAATGCTAGATAGATATAATAAAGATAAAAAGTTCATTTGCAATGCCAAAACACACACAATATATATTAGAAAATCACAGTATTTTTTTTTGCGCCGTCGTGTCTTACATTTATCAGAACTGTATTCTTTCTTTTACAACCAATGGGAGAGAGGGAGCTCGCACTATGAACGCTCTTAAGATTCGTGAACCAGAATATCACTACAAAACATTGCAGGCAAAACCGTTTCCAATAGCAGTCTCTTTTTAGACGGTCGCTATTTGTGTATTTCCTTTCGCAATAAAGTTGCACATCCCGCGCTGACACTGTCGCAAAGTTCCTCCTGCGCCGGAAACGAACACAATCCTGTGTATACAGGGTTGATTTTAGATAAAAGTAACGTAAATGAAATGAAATAGTTTATTTGCACGAATAGTGGTACATACTTTAAGCTGTCTGGCGATACGTGCCTGCGTGCATGCGTGCGTGCGTGCGTGAGCAAATCTAAAACACTCATCATCATCGGCCTGCGCTTGTCCACTGCTGAACATAGGCCTCTATTATTGTACGCCACTGAGCACGGTCCTCGGCTACTCTCATCCAGCTCTCGCCAGCCGCCCTGCGAAGGTCATCGCTCCACCGAGTCTGAGGACGTCCTACACTACTTTTACCGATCCTCGATCTCCAGTCAAGAACTCGTCTGCCCCATCGGTTATCAGTTCTTCGGGTGATATGTCCGGCCCACTGCCACTTCAGCATGCTGCTTCGGTAGGCTGTGTCGGTGGCTATGGTTCTCTGTCTATAACACTATAGTTCGTATTAATAACAACTTTTGTTTTAGAAAATTTGGTCAGATTAAGATCGTTGTATGGAAGAGAAGGCAGTTTTCAGTGAAAAATTTTAAGCTCGGTAAATGAGGAACTCATAAAATTAGCATTTTATACATAAAAAACCGGCCAAGTTCTTGTCGGGCCACGCGCTATGTAGGGTTCCGTAGAAAGAGGGGTTTTTATCTGCTTTACAGAACTAACAACTTCATCAAATTCTTAATTTTTGTTTTAAATGTTTTATCTATTTATCTATCAAAGCCACTTTCAATGAATTTTGTACGAAGTTTTCCTTTTTTAAGTTTGTCGCCTTAGATTTTCTTTTAAGTTCATTATATGTGCGTCTGCCCTGAATTTTGTTACGTTTTACAATGAGCCGTTTAGGGTTGGGGGGGGGGGCGCCCTCTAATAAAAATTTGCGCTTCAAAGCTTAATATTTCGCAGACATAACCATTAAAAATGGTCTTCCTACACCCACAATATTTTTAAACGACCAATCCAATCCGCGAACGCATCGACTCTCCTCCATGATTAAGAGTTCCGGACGAGGTCGAAACCAGTCGGCTATCCCGACGTTAATATAAGTAAGTGAAACCGTTAACCCAATATATAAAATTTACATTCTGTTTGTCATATGCCAACGTACTATTTAATTGCATAAACTTGTACTATAAACGACCCCTTTTTGGTACAAATACTTTGCGCTATTCTAATAATAACCCCGTACATCCTTGTGCGGACGTTCTCATACAATGGTAGTGCGTAGGGGGCGTGCGCGTTATACTTCCGACCAGTTGCATATTTCGTGTTCAGGGCTGGAATTGAAAAAAATTCATGATCTTTAGCTCTAAACTCGAACTTATGAAATTATGGAGTTTAGAGTTTTCCAAAATATTATGGGCGAGTAGGAAAACTAAGTCGTATGCTTCATGAAGTGCATGTCTTATTTTTTGAAGAGTACATGTACTTTTCTTATAAATGGTGATCGATGAAATGTTCTAACGTAAACTAATAAGAAGAAAAATGTCCGATTATTTTATTGCAACATGTTGCCTGCTAAAGATAAAACAACTGACTTCCTGCGACGCCTTCGCTGAGGGCTATCCACGAAACATACGTCCCCAGTCTACGCGCTCCCTAAGTTCTTTTATGTGCTTCTCGAGTGCGGTTACTTTTATCACATCACAGTGTAACACAGGAGCTCCTCATAAACCCACTGCGTTGTAGATTTTTCATAGTACCTAGAGCGTATGAGTCTCTTTAAAACTAGAGTAGACCGGTGTATAACAGGCAAGCACGAACAACTTCAACCCTGACTTCGTTTATCATCAGGCGTGAGTGGAGTCATTTTTACCTGTCCTAATTAAAACAAGCATCAAACTCTGGTTTCTAGAACGACATTTAAAGTACATCATTAATCAAATAGTATCTTGTAGGTGGGGTAGAGGCCCTTCCGTCGACCACATGAAGAAATACCTAACGTCTTTTATCATGTCCTTGCTTATATTATACCATATCTGAACATGTGATATCTACGTCATCAATTTCAATATTGAAAAACAGAATTTTCTGTCACAACCCCAAGATTGTACGTCTGGAGCAGACCCGAAGACTACGAATAATACGCGAGAATCTAATTGTCTGCTTCCACTTTTGAAATATTCTGAATACTCTTTGTGAAGAAGCTTTCAAGGGCAAATGTCATATCATTTCTATCTCGTCATTGAATGCCGTTCACTTGACTAGTATAGCAACAACTATTGCCAAAACATATTTAGATAGACAGATAGTTAAATAATTTATTTATGAGATTCATACACATACAACGCATTACACAAACGTTTTTTAACTAATCCAAACAGTTATCATAATTATGAAAAGCCCAGCGAAGTGGTCAACGTTGTCGAACAGTTCAAAGGCCAAAAGCTGACCTCCCATCAAGTTGACCTTCTGTAGTCGGCCCGTCAGCCATCGAGAGCCCTCGCCAAATTGAATTTAGCAGAAGCCCTCTTCGCGCGTTTGTTTCTCTTACTACTTCGTACTTCGTGCGAGTATCGAACGCGGTGCGAAGGACGGGGAAAGCCATTGCAACCTGTAGATGGATAGATAGATAACACTTTATTGCGCACCAGTAATTTACAGAGATAAGGTACTTAATATACAGTATAGTAAAAGTAGTATCGTAGGTTCTTGATATGTGTCTTTTTAATATGAAACTGCTTATAGTATTTTTTGATAACTCGCGATGCAGTTATACATTAGAATAAATTATTAAATAAATTACTGGTATAACTATGTAAAGTACGTAAAACAATCGCGTACCCGCCGTGAATTGGCAATTTCAGGTATGTAATACCTAAAACTCCGGTTTCCTCACGATTTTTTTCCATCGCCGTTAGGGAGTGATATTGCTACTACGTACCAATTCACAAATGTACTTAATGTAAGACCAGCATTCACCGTCACGCTTAAATATAGGCCATTTAAGCATCAGCATTGACCTACACTAAGTCATTAAATTTTCACCACAGCAGTAGAGAGTTTCATTCGATTTTTCGTAGGCAAGTAGTTTAGATCGTAGGCAAAAAATTTAAACCTCTTCTGTCAAGGCGTGTAGCTTCTGCGTGGTCTTAAAAAGAACAACATACATACACGTGAAAATATTAACCCTTCTTTGCTTTCTTAGGTCGGATAATTCCCGCGAGATAACGATACAAGCGAATATTATGCAACAAACGTTGTCGTATTTAGTCTTTTTTATAGATATGCAGAACATGTATCTGAACTCACAGTAAAGTGGATAACCATGTGTATTGGGAATAAAAACAAAAATGTACTGTCATATGTTTACGTTCCCAGTTCACGTTCCGTATTAAAATTGTTTTTATATTGTTCTTCTCCCGTGAAATGCGGTTCTGATGGAAAACTGAGTTTTCAACGCAAAATATTATTGCAGGGTTCGAGATGCAAATGAATTTGCCTCGCCTTTGAAGCGTATGCTCCGGACAACTTAATATTTGTTGGAAACATTAAAAAACAATGACTTTTTTCCGATTGGAGTATTTTCCCCTTATGCTTCCTTTTTCTTTTTTTTTACAGTTTATGTACTTTCCACTGTAGGGCACAGGCCTTCTCTATGCTTCATTAAGCTTAAACGAAAACACACCCCACTTTGATAACCTTTGTCAGTTGATTCAATAACAAGGGTTCTAAGGTATGAGAAACCGTGGCAAAGGATGTAGGGTACTATAACGTATCGCCAACATTTGTTTTATGTTTTGCGCCGAAAACGTATTTTTCTCTTCTTTGGTAAATAACAAATTTTTGACAGTCTCATATAATTATAGAAGGCCGGTATTTTATGTACAATGCCCGGCAGATAACTTGAACAAAAGTCCATGCAGGCGGGATGGCGATGGATTTTTTTGAATTATCTATGAAATTTACTCAACTTAAATCCGAAGTACTGTAAGTCACAATGTCATGTGCTATATCCGTGCGAAATCAAAGTAATATTGTTAAAATTATTTATCGGGAATTATACTTTTTATGATTTAAGTTTGTATGAAGTTTGACATTGTAAATCGTTCTCTCGACTTATCTTTAAAAGTTTGACGTAAATGAACGAAATATCACGTAAAAATATTACTTCAAACATAATATATTTAGCAGTTGACCGTAGCCAGCTGTGACTGATATTACTGATATTACTGATACCTACTACTCAAGAGAGAACAGAGACTGATGTTATCTTTAAAAACCTATTTAGAGGTGAAAAATTCCACCCATGCCGGGACTTGAACCCAATTTTTAAAAACCTATTTAGGGGCTCGAAATTTCGCCGATGCCTGCACTTGCCCATTAGCTCAGTTGGGAGAGCGCTGGCACGGTTAGCCAGAGGTCGCGGGTTCAAGTCCCGGCATGGGTGGAATTTTTCGCCTCTAAATAGGTTTTTAAAAATTGTCCTCAGCACGGGATGGTGCAATAAAAAAAAATAATGATGTTATCTTATCAGAAATCCAACTCAGTCAAATCCTTGGACGACCAATTCGCATGCTTGCCAAACATTATCGTTCGACGGACATTCCGGTCGCCGGTGGTATCGATCCGGTCGAAAATACACTCGAACCTGCTCCGGACGTCCGGATGCAGTGGGACGAACGAGAAGCCTTGCTCCGTAACAAGGTTGAAATAGCTTTCAACTGCAGTCTCGTGTAGACGCTGTATACAGCTCGGTTAATTAAAGAAAGCGACTGAATAACCGATTGCATCCCGCTCACACAATTTAGACGGCATTATTGGATGAGCGAGAGGCGAATAGTTGCCCAGTGCCTTTCTTTAATTAACAGTGTTTTATCTATAGGAACTATACCCTTCCGTGTGGCGCCGGATTAAGAATAGCGTCACTCCGATGTCCTTCCGTGGATGTCGTAGAAGGGGACTAAGGAAATCAATTACCAAGAGACGGGCAGCAGCGTCTTCCTGAGATTCCAACCGCATACTGCGATCGCCAACCCGCCTGCCAAGCGTGGCGATTATGGCAAAACCCCTCATGGTTTTAAAAACCACGAAGGAGGCCTATGTCCTGCACTGGGCGTCAAATGGCTGATGATGACCTATAGGAGGCTCTGCTCGTCCATACAAACAACTTCACGAGTAAATGTCAAAATAAAAAGTACGATATTTAAACCCTTAGCAGATCTTGACTGTATCTCAACCATTTTTTCTCTTATGTTAAAGTGTAGTTTCGCTTCGCAAGAACAAAAGTCAAAGTATATTTCGTGCAGTGATTGTATAAGGTCGATTACAACAACTACATTAAGTAACATTTGGAAACTTTATTAAAACGATTTTTTTGTAAAATTTATTTCTTTACATAAAATAGATAAATTTGATTAAGCTCACACTTCAAAAAATCTTTATTTTTTTTATTTAAAGTAACTTTAGTAGTTCAACCTTTATGAGTTAAGTGAGAGCGGATTTCCCTGTCACAGGTACTTTAAAATTAAAAGGGAATCCGAGCAAAAGTGATGATTTCTGAGTGTATTTTAGCAATAGATTGGTTCGATGAATAAATATTACGAATTTTGAATTTTTTTGATTAGTATGTCCCAAATAAAGTCATTTTACATAATAAATAATATGTTGTTAAAAAAAACTGGCCTTGGCATCTACGTAATAAGATGATTTATGCAGCATCCAGTGGCACCTTCGCTCACACGAGATGGGTGAAGGGACCACTCCTTCCCTTCCCAGCACGGTCTATACCATCCTGACAGTTGTTGTTAGCACATAGTGTATTTCGACAATGATCGAAATGAAACTAAAACAATAGCAAACTTTCTTGCAGTCTCCATCATTCAAGTAATACCGACTTTCTGTGAACTCGCAGCACCGCAGTCTACTTTGAAGAGCTAAATTTACATACACTCGCCGACAAAAGTGCTCTTAAAATGGCCCTCCACACTTTATGCACCCCCTTTAAAATAATTTAAGGCACCCTCTCTGTATTTTACTCAGAAATAGTACTATTTGTAATATCTTTCACCTGGTTGTGCAATAAAGTGTTCTCTATCTCTATCTAAAGCAGATTACAGGTTGTTTCAACTTTAAATTATTAACCGTGGCGAGGTATGCACTGAAATAAGTAGAGAAATGAGCTATCATGTACCTGACTGAAGCGACAGTTTTATTATGTTTTTCGGGCAGATGCAGGCAAATAGAATGACTGGTCGAGTAACGCAATAACATTACCAATCTGCCTATAATACCCTGCTTCATCGATAAAATAAGCAGTCTGTAAATCCTGCCAACTATCAGTGAGAGAGATTGGGCTTAATCACTCCGCCTGCCCACATCGAACTAGCTATTTCAAGCGCTAAGGTATGTGAACCGGTTTCACGGATTTCGGCTCTATGAGTCCTGCTGCATGACACAATAATTCTTTCAGTGAGAGATTACGGTCTCAATCACCACGCATGCTCACCTCGGATTGGCGATTTCAAGCGCTGAGGTATATGAAACCAGACCGCATTCCATGTGTTTTGAGCGGTTTCAAAATATTTTGAACGGTGCATTGTTTAAACCATGCCAACCTTGATGTGAACATTTCAGACACTCGGGTTTCTTCGCGGTGTTTCCTCTTCGAATAATAAAATTCTCACAGACCTATTCAACAGAAGTTTGCATGAAGATTCCCCTTAAGAGCCAAAATTAAATTTTCATCTCAATTATGCGAAGTGGCATCAAAACGCGGTTGTACCGAACTATCTGGCCTTTACTGTAACAAATTTGGTTGAACGCAAGTTTGTCTGGAAGTCACGAAATAAACAAGACTTACCTCTGCGAGTTTCACGTGAAGTTTTAGTTTCAAATGAATGTGTTATACGATGACTGTTCTTGACGGGTCATGTATATTATTATTTAATCTCAAGGTTTAATTAAATTTGCACGAATTATACATGGCGCGGCGGTAGAGCGGCGTGGGTTCGAATCCCCTCATGTACCAATGATTTCTAAATTCCTACCTAAATTTGTGATTTTGTTGTAGGAATACCACTCACTAACTATATAGAAAAACATCGTAAAGAAACCCGATTGACTGAGGTGTTCACATACCTTAGTGCTTGAAATCGCCAATCCGCGGAGAGCACGCGTGGTGATTAAGCCCATACTCTCTCTGAGAGAAAGCCTGTGCCCTACAGTGGGACTTAAATAGGCTGCTCTATAAGTATGATACGATGTAATGTTTAAAAACATGGCTTAGCTGAATAGACAAAATGTCTTTGTAAATCTACTGAAATTACAATGTTGGTTAGACGAACAGTAAAAGTCACCTAAAGTCACTACTCGTAAAGCTCATGTGTTTCTTAAAGACGTCTTAAAGGAGGCAATATCCAGCTCAGTTTCCGCGACTTAACAGCTCACGCTCTCTCTAGTTAATGACTCATGAAGGTTCTAATAAGGTGGCTGTGTCACCCCTATCCGACGTGGCTGCTGTGAGACGGTAATGAAGTTTCAAGTCTTCGCTCTAGACTCTAGTGCCTTTGTTTCACTGCTTGACTTTACCGACAGCTAAATGCTATGCCGTAAGTTCTGCTAAAGTATGCACGTATTTATCTATGTGGGGTATGCTGTGTTTTATTATTTATTGACAGAATATTATATGCTTGAAACAATACCACATAGTATTCTTGTAGATGCGACAAGCACAACTCTGCAACTTGATGTACACTAGAACATTACGAATGTAACTGTTGTTGTCTTATGTGATAACATAGGTATCTTACTATTAAGGAGACAGTTTCGAAAAGCGCTACAGTCTCATGAGACTTGTAATGTCATTATTTTGTGTGTTGACTGTGTTCACACCTCACATGTTTGTAAGTACCTATTAAGCTTACAAAGAACTTCAAAAATCAAATAAATAAAATCAATGGTGTCAAACATCGCGAATTTAGTGAGTTTCTGATATCTTAGCACCGTTGTGGTGAGGTTGGTCTCGTTATGTTTCTAAAAAATATTTTTTTCAATGCAGTTGCTCGTAAAGTTTTCTTTTTTGTGCAACAAAATTATGCGGAAACCGACTCTTTATTTCACGCGTGAAATAAAACAGTACTGAAATCCTTTATTTTACGCGTGAAATAAAGAAGTTCTTTTAAGTTTTTGACTCTGTGGTGCATGGTGCAAGTCATAAAATTTTAAAAATTACAAAGATGCAAGGAGGTTTTGCTGTCCAAAAAAAAAAACAATTATTTAAAGTATGCGCGCTCTAGCAATAATTGAATGATGATAAACACATAAGATTCTTGATTATCTCATTTAAAAATATGTGTTTTGTTTCCGCAAACAAAAATATTTTCACATTATTAAATAAATAAATAAAAAGAACTTTATTCAAAAGTAACAAATTTGCTTCTTAACATAAGAGTAATTTAATTTAACACACTTTTGAAATGGTCGGAGCCTCAGCATTAATGCTGTTTTTCAGTCTCCGCCGCGATTTTCTACACGTATTCCTTATAAATAAAAAACAGTGAGGCATAATATTAAGCATTAAATAATTATTAATAATTATTATTATTGGCTGTATGTATACTGTACCTTTGCCTCAAGAAAAACAAAACTGTATGAAACGCGCGCTCTGCAAAGAAAGCACGCCATTTTGTTGTAAATAGGCTTTGGTGAAATAAAATTACTTTATTATACTTATATTTTTGTTGTATTTCCTCGAAAAATGCATTGAAAAATGTTGTAAGATACTTGAGCGTAAAAGGTTTTTATCGGAATGCGTACTTATTCGTATAAAACCTTACTTTCCGCACGTGTATCTTAAATAACTATTATTCACGGATGGAATTGAAAAAGTTTTCAAAACCTTGTATATTTCGTTTATTCAGCTTTTGTCGACAGGTTAGCAAACCGTTGGTAAAAATAATTAACATACCGAAAGCAGTAATGTTTACGAATTTTGCTCGTCCTATGTCATAAATTCATCTCATTCATTCGAGAAACAATATCTATTATAATTTTTTTGACTTTGATAGTATTTAAAAAAAATTGGGCATACCCAGATAAAAAGATGAAAGCTAAATAAAATTTAATATATTTGATACAGTCTACTGGCTTACATTACTCCGCTGTTATTTTGGGCAACTTTATTTTCGATCCTTTGATCAAATTAGTGAACGTATCCAGTCCAGCACCCAAATACGACCATGTTATGACACGACACAATATCACGAGTATATTCCCGGTCCATGGCAGCCGCAGCAGCTGCCCTCAATCATAAAAACTAAATATACACGACGTCGATGACACGGGCGCGGGTCGACGTGACACGAGCTTTGATACGCTTCGTGATACGATACCGGACCTTGGTGCATACGTCCCGAACTGGCCCGGCCGATGCACTTGTCACTTTACGCGACCTTTGTCATTGTCACAGACCGTGGTACTTGTACTTGTACCGTGGTACTTCTGAGGATTAAGCGACCACTTTGTGATATGAAAATTTTTCCAATCAACGAGTCCAGTCGAGGCGTGACCCAAAAGGATAGATTACGTGACCTATGTGATTCGTTTTAATACTTGTTCAGGGTGCTTATAGAGTACATAGAACTTTGTTCTGATGTCTAGGGAGTGAACCGGACACCCCAAAGTGGGATCTACCTTGTGCTTCCCGCTCACATCTTCGACTTTAGCACTTTTAGTATGTTCGTTCCCTAAGCACCCTGAACAAGTTCCTGAAGAAATTGCTTAAGTTCCCTGTACATTCCCTTTTATTGACTGGACTATTGCCATCTCTTTTGGACGTAGAAAAAAGTAGAGTTATCCCTTGGTACTGCTATCAATCTCATTAACTGACCTGTAACCCTTTTATGGCAACTCAATTGCACCTCATATAATAAACCCAAAACGTACTTCCATGGCAGCAGAACTCTAATTAATCTACTCGGCTTGAGTGCCTTTATAGCTGACCTTTATCTCCATTGCGCACCTTCTAGATTAGTTTGTTTCACACCATCTACTGCATGGTATAAATCGTCACAGGGAAGGAACATAATTTTTTATACTAAAGGAAAAATATCTTAAAGAAACCCGCAGTCGAACGTGTATCTCATATTGACGGGTCTCCTGCAGGTTTAGCGCGTGCCTGTGGAAGTGTGGCGATTTGTCCCCGCCCGGGAAAAAACGTGGTCGCATTTTTTTTGCTTACTTCGGTTATTTGTATGTTCTCCACGTAGTGAAGATTTACTTGAAACACATTGCGGCTGGCGGCTGCCTACAGACGCAACAGTTACTTTGAAATACACACCTACACGCACAAATTAAATAAATAGAACTGAGTCTTCAGTGATACTCTCGTTTACGTCTGAAATTAAAAACATCAACAGAATCACTTGTCCTGGTGGCAAAATAGCACACCCAGTACTATGGTAACCAGACGAGGACCTCACAAATGCCCAAATTGAGGCCATTTTTCAAATTCAAGCATGGCGGTCCCCGACGAGACTCGAACGGAGCCACGATCCATGAAGATAGGGGAGTTGGGAATCAAACTTTTAAGGTTAAAAAAACCAAACGAGCACGAGAAAATGCGTGTCCATAGTGAACTCAAGATTCAAGCGCTTTTTAGCGTTGTTCAGTCAGCTCGTGATCGTCCCTTGCTGGACATAGTCCTCCCCCGCGGCACGCCAATTCTTTCTGTCTCCGGACATCCTCATCTGCCTCTAATCGTCGCTCCAGCGAGCTGGTGGGCGTCCTGCGCTGTGTTTGCTAGTTCGTGGTCTCTACTCAAGAACCTTAGGAGTATCGATGGCAAAAGAGGTTTCACACAATGGAGTGTTCAAGTCAAGTGCTCGCTGGGTGTGCCAGATGTACAGGGCTCAGTAGGTACGGCGTTCGGAGACGTTACTTTCATGCATCCGCTCTAAGCGCTGTTGATTGCGACCCCCTCAGGTAGGTACTCAGGTTTCTTCACGGTAGTAAGTGTTGTTGCTACTATAAAATTAACGACACGTAACTTAAAAATGACACAAGATTGCATTGGTAGATGCTGGGGTTCGAACAAGGGACCTCCATCAATTGACCCACGACCGGCATAGCGATACTGCGTACGTGACAGCAGCTAGCATGCCCTTTCAAGAAAGCAAATTGCCCCAAAATCGGTTACCACTGATTGTGGATAATAGCGACGTCTTTCCTAGCAGCCGACACATGTCATAATGATGACGGTATCATTCTAGAGCGTCGAACCGGACACAGAAGGCTCTTTTCGTTTTTTTTTAATTTATAGCGCCTGTTACTTTGACTGAGAAATAATAATATTATTATTTAGTGTCAATGTGATTTTTTAACCTGTTAAGGCCCACACCTGTTTTTATAATTTTTTTTTCTTTTGCTTGTTAGACAATAGGAAGTGTCTCCCATCCGGGCGAAGCCACGGGCACAGCTAGCCTCTAATGAACTCATTTTATCTTTAAATATAATTTTAATTATCCATTCTAAAGTGTCACTCGCCTGCAAATTACATGAACAAAGCAAGAAATGCATAAAAACACACTCGAGCAGGTATTATATATTTTCGTATCTCCAGCGGGGTGGATTATCTGTGTTTGCTGTTTTGACTTGGCACTTGGCCAGGACATAAATCAGCCTCGATACGTATCTGTTACCGACAGATATTCTCGGATTCCGTAATTGAAGTCAATTATTGTAGCTTTACATTCTGACCAGATGGCTTGTTTACATTTTTCATAGTAGCGTGGTGTGTCTAGGTCAGTCCCTCCACGTCTTAAGCTTACTTGAATACTTGTGCATCTACGAGTGCATCTTCGTTATTTATACAATTTATCTGTCTAGTGTCAACTCCTTACTATAAATGTATGAAGAGGCCACTCAGACGCTTTGTCCTTCATCATCACCATCAGCCTACGGTTGTCCACTGCTGGACATAGGACTCTCCTATTGCACGCTACTGAGAACGGTCCTCGTCTACTCTCATCCAGCTCTTGCCAGCCGCCCTGCGAAGGTCATTGTTCTTATACTAATAGATTTATTAATCCCTGATAAAAAATACATTTTATCAACATCAACAATACATCTAATATATAAAAATCTCGTGTCACACTGTTTATTATCGAACTCCTCCAAAACGGCTTCACCGATTTTTATGATTTTTTTTGTATACGTCATAGGTCTGAGAATAGGTCGTAGGCAAAACAACGTATGCCGAGTCAGCTAGTTAAAGTATAAGATTATTGGTGACCTTCACCCGTCGTGAGGGTCAGGCTTATCGTGTGAGGGGCAGATAAAAATTTTATCCAGTATTTAATGTAATTTAATGTAAGATAAGATATTCTTCATCGTCCACCAGAACACATTACATATCAATGTATGTAACTTATTTATAAAAACACGAGCTGCATTAAGTCTGGCAGACTTGACGTTAAGTGCAGCTTAAAACATCATAAACCAATATAAGGGTTCCCTGACGTACTGGAACGGACTAATTCATGCAATGTGCACTTGCAGTACGCAACACTTTCACTGCTCCCTAAACCTCGCTAAACGACACCGGTTTTTGAGACTAAACAGCAAGTCTGAACGTGCGGCTTTTAGCAAAACTCCTCCTGATTTAGTTAGCACGCAGATTATAGAGCCAGACGTTACAAAAGCCGCGCGCAATTACCGCGTACTAATTGGCGCCGACCGGCGCAGAACGAACAAAATTAAATAAAGAAGACTCCGCTACGATTATTGTAAAACTAGGGTTGTATTTGAAAGAGATAGATAGAGAACACTTTATTGCACAACCAGGTGAGAGATATTACAAGTAGTTTCTTATACCTAAGTAGTGGTATACAATTGGCGGTCTTATCGCTTAGAGCGATCTCTTCCAGACAACCTTTGAATGAAGTTGATTGCAGGAAGCATGTAGTCGGTAAATGGATGTACATAAATAAGAGAATCTAAAATCTTACATAATTTGTACGTGGAGTGAATCTGAGACGTTCATGTTCAAGTCTACGGTATATTTCTTTTGGTTAAAATATTATTCATTGTGTCGCGCGAGGCTCAAGAGCCAAAAGTATAGTGCATTTATGGCTAATTATATTTTTTTCCACTCGACTATGGGGGTTTGGGGGCACAGGCCAAGATCTTTGTTCAGTAGCTGGGGTGCCGATTGTGGGACCGTGGGCTTAACCGCAGCTCTGGTGCGTAGCTCGGCCAGAGGACCTCTTTGGCGGTGCTGCGTGGCATTGCTGCCAGCGTGTGGGGTCCTTTGGTTCAGAGGTTTTCCGGGGTCGTTTGTTCGATTAGGTTTTTTTTTTCATGCTAAAATTATTTTTGGATGTATTTGTTGTGTTCTTCACGAATCTTTTGTTTGGTGGACATTGTAATGTGCGCATGTTTGAAAAAATAAAAATATCATTAGTCTTGTCAGTTTCAGAAAAGTAGATAATTGAATCGTGTGATTTTAAAACAACACAAGTCACATGTGTTTTTAAAATAACACTTGCCCATTTTTTTTTTATTAAATTATTTACACCTACCTATTGATTTACATTAGAAAAAAAATTGTAGTTTATTCATACAGAAATCAATATAATATGCTAAAATATTGCTGTTGTAGATATTAGTATTTGAATAAAACAGCTTTTTCTATTTCCTGCAAAGTTGTAATGAAAGGACATGTGTCGTTTTAAAATCACACGATTCAATTATCCAAAAACAGTTTTTTACACTTCTTTCGATGTCTATATCAGATGATTGCTAGTTTAATTAAGTAATAAAACTTTATTTTTTTTCCATATTTTTGAGTTCGTTACAAAAAAAAGGTAGTATTGGTAAGAAAAATAATGCCCTCAAGTCTCACCGGACCTTTCTGATCCACCCAGTATACCCATCCGGTTTTATTTTGCAAAACAGAGGTTTATTCGAGCAAATTGCTTGAAAGCAGCTCATACAAGCGCTTTACGTTTTCTAATCAAGTGAACGAAACAGGAACAAGTAGGAAACAAAAAGGGTTGCGAAAAAGAATAAAATACAGACAGATGTCGCTTTGCTCCTAATTGGCACTCAACAGGGTTTGTTTAACATAATATGTTTCAAAATTTCTTGAACTATTTTTGTTTGATGTCAGCTTGCACGATGGGATAAATCGAATTTTAGATAAAAATAATTTCTAATTTAAAACGTTTTGATTTTGCACTAAGTGATGTCAATGCTTAAATAATTTTAAAAACCTACTTAGAGGCTAAAAATCCCACCCATGCCGAGACTTTTGAACCCGCGACCTCTGGCTAACCGTACCAGCGCTCTCCCAACTGAGCTAATGGGCAAGTGCAGGCTTCAGTGAAATTCCGAGCCTCTTTACAAACTTTTCTGTATTACATAGGTTTTTAAGATTGTGCTCAGCACGGGTTAGTGCAACAAAAAGAATGTAATTGCTTAAATAAAACATAACATAACATAAACTCACGCCTGTATCCCAGAGGGGTAGGCAGAGACCAGGGAGTGCCACTTGCTACGATCCTGACAGATCACTTTCGCTTCCTCAACATTCATTAGTCGTTGCATGCACGCACGCCGGTTTCGGGTACTTTTTATCTTGTCCTTTGTTAATACATCCTCTATTTGGTCGAAGTATGTCCGTCTGGGTCGTCCCTTACCGGCCCTTCCATCCATATTCGCTCGATATATTTGTTTTGTCAATCTTTCTTCCTTCATCCTCTCCACATGTCCAAACCAACGCAACATTCCTTTCTCAATTCTTGTCACTACATTCTCTTTCAGTCCACAAAGTTCTCTAATCACACTATTGCGTATCCTGTCATTCAAAGTAACGCCACACATACTTCTCAAGGACAGTAATGTCAAACTTTTTTTCTCAAATTCTTCTATACAACGAGATAGAGCTTCATGATATATTTGCAATGTATTGATAAAATTTAATGTTTTACTTTATGTACCAAGTTGCTAATGCCGTTTACGGGTAAAATTCCACTTTACTACAATTTCAAAATGTAACACCTTACATAACTGTAATTTAATGATTTAAATTGCTTAATTAGCGCAACTGCGCACCGACCAAGCTGTCAACTCGACATTGAAGAACAGTATACCGGATTATTTCTAAGATGCACAATTCCTGCAACATGTCGTCGCTTACAAAAAAAAATGTTTATTGTTTTGTTCGATTTTCCATTTCAAAATCTAAACTACAATGTATAGTAATTCGTCACCAAATATGCGAACACAAATAGCCAAAGGAAGCGCCCACATTAGCCACATCTGCTACACCGACAAACTAATCGTGTCGTGTTAGTTAAAAACAGCTAAATACTTGTGCAAGACGCATGAAATCGTTATTAAGCTGACCATGTTTAGTGAGATGCATTTTAGGAGTCTATTTAGCGGAACTTCGTGCAAGTCGCCTATAAAATTTCCGCTTAATATTAGGTAGCAACCGCTCGTAGCCCCGGCTGCCTGAGTGATCTTAAACGATTACGAAGGTTAAGCAACACAGGGCGCGTTCAGTGCATGGATGGGTCGCCGTCTATGCCTAACGCTAGTGGCATATTTCCGAGCGGTTCCGTGCTTCGCAAGGCACGTTAAGCTGTTGGTGCCGGCTGCCGTCGATGGATGGCAGTCGTTAAGCCAAGTCAGAGGCCTTAGGGCGGCTTGACGACATCTGACAGTAGACGAGCCACTAGTCTACAAGCCTCCACCAATCCGGACATGGCCCCCGTGGTGGAGTATGGCCTATACCTTCCTCATGGAAGAGACCCGTGCCCCTCGGTGGGGACATAATGGGTTGATGATGATGATGATGATTAGGTAGTGCCTGCGTTATGGGGGGGGTTACAAAAATTGTGTACAAAAATCAATGTTTACCAAGCTTTCGGACCTGTTGAAGCTTGGCTAGTCTATGAGTACTAGGGTTATCTGACAAGACTTGTTGTTCTATCGTTGTATTTATTATGCAAAAGAAGCCGGCTTTGGATTTGCGCCGTGCTTGTTAATAATTAATAACACCCTGTAGAGTGCTCGCTCAGGAGGCCCTCGTGTAAAACATAGACGGGTTGTAGAAAGTCTTCGTAGAAATAGTATATTCCTCCTAAATCGGACAAATTTTATATTTAGGAATTCGGTGTGTTTACATACCTCAGCGCTTTAAATTGCCAATTCGCGATGTGCACGCGTGGTAATTAAGCCCATACTATCTCACTGCGAGAAAGCTTGTGCCCTGCAGTGAGGCGTATATAGTGTACGTAAAAAAATTGTGAATATACAGCACTGACGAACGATACTTAAATAAAGCAAATACTCGAGAACATCCTGACGTCACAAGATACGCGTGTTAGTTTTAGAATAATAGAGTTCTTGAGTGCTGGTAAGCTAGTTTAAACATCGGTTTAGATAACTCTGCTCTGATCGGTCTTCGCATATTATGTGCATTCTACGCAATTATTTCACGGATGACCATACAATAAAAATATGAAAATTGATTATTGAAAATTTTACTTCTCATAATCAGGGAAAAGTATATTACAAGGCAAGTTTATTCATAACATGTAATTTCACAAATATTATCTTAAATGCTTACTATTACCATGTTTAATCGCTTTGCCTAAAGATCCTAAGACATTAGAATACCATTCGCTAAAGGCGACGAAAAGCAAACAGAGTTTGAAATCTACAACCGAGCCCATACTATCAGTGCATACAGGATGTTTAATCGGGTTACCACTAATAAAGTAGTTGAGTTTGACTTGGTCTCTCTGTGCCCTATAATCCGAGCTGGCTGCGTGGGACGTAAAATATGGCTCGTCGAAGACGCGTGAATCTTTAATAATGGGGGCCTGGACTGAGACCCTCGCCTTACGCCTTAGGTTATTTACTTGAGGTTTTTATAACGAGGCACTTGTAAACACATGGCATATACCATTTGCGATGCTAGAGGTAGGGTTATGTTCTATCCCTTTCTCTTACCAAAAATAGGCTCACCGGCTGATACAGCATTCGAACATGCAACCTTTAGTTCCCCGTCCAACTGGGCTGTTCTAAATTTGTCGCCCCATGCTACTTTTAATGTCTTCTTTAATTAAAGTTTAATGTGTCATCATCATGAAGGCTATCGCGCAAACATAAGATTCAAATCGAGTTTAGGTTTCAGTCTCTCTACAAATAGTATCGCGCCTGATTACCGGCTGCCTCGTTGGTTCTAGCGGTATAACGTCTGATTATCATGTCCGGGTTCGATTTCTACTGGAGGCCGCCGTACATTTGTACAAATAGCCTCGGTCTGGGTGAATTTCTGTGCTTTTGATTTCCTTGCCTGGCTACCATACCTGGTTACCTGGTTACCATGCTCATTATTGTAGTACCATTCCATTATATCATTTTTATTTTATGGATAGAAAAATATACTATTTATTTAAAGTCGCCCTCTTATACATTTTAAATTGCCAATGTTGTAACTTATTGCTTTAATTCTAACAACGCGGAAGCATAAACAAAGCCGTGGTAAGTCCCTTCAATAGCAGGAGCCGAGTGCTAGCGGCGTCCGTTCCTAATGAACGCTGCCGCGAGTTAAGATGGCATAATAAACAATTGGTTGCTCGGGCTGCTGATTGTCTATAGCAAGCTGGACTTTACGATAATCCTAGTTTGGGACCAGGTCAAGTGATTTGTGGAAGTTATTATTATTATTCACCTATTCCGACTGAGCAGAGTCTATAATCAAGCACACATACCCACATACGCACGCACGCACGCACGCACGCACGCTCACACGCATG
The DNA here is from genome assembly GCA_963969515.1 of Yponomeuta evonymella. Lineage (NCBI taxonomy): Eukaryota > Metazoa > Arthropoda > Insecta > Lepidoptera > Yponomeutidae > Yponomeuta > Yponomeuta evonymella. The sequence continues at coordinate 246,529 of OZ018359.1, forward strand.
CACGCACGCACACACTCATTTTTTGTTTTGTGTAGCCTATCACGTTCCATTGCGGGTCGCAGGCCTTCGCTCAGAGAAAGAACACACAATTATAACTCGGTATTATTATTATTGTTTTCATTAACCTGGGTCTCTCGCTTTCGAGTCCATTGTTCTACCCACTACCACCGCGGTTATTTTCAAAGTTACGTACATCTGCGAAATTATAGCAGCAATATCGTGTTTTGCAGCAATTGTAGCAAAACATCGTGAGGAAACCCGCGGCTTGGTTGGCTCCGCATGTATTGACTCTATGGGCTAGGCCGACTAAGCTGTCAGGACACCTATACCGTGTTGGGCAAGCCTTTCCATCTAAAACAATGTCCCAGCCACTGCAGCGTCCGAGTGGTCCCTTCACCCATCTAGTGTAAGTGAAGGTGACACTGGACCGAAATTTTGCACATAGATGCCGTCATTGACGTTGCACATGCAGCGAATATATAGTTATACATTCAACGAGCCTAATAAGCCTATGTTAAGAGTAAAGAAAAAGTACCCGTAACCGGGCAGCGTGCACGCAGCGTTTAGTTCATGTGCAAGAAACGACGCAACTGATCTCTGCCTACTCTTCAGGGATTGAGCAGTTACTAATATCGAGCATAAAATGGCAATAAAATCACGTTTATTGTATGGGAGCCCCCCTTAAATATTAATTTTATTCTGTTTTTAGTGTTTGTAGTTATAGCGCCAACAGAAATACGTGTTTTTATGGTCCCTTACCCTTTGGGTACGGAACCATAAAAACACTCGATTTTATCGTGAAGCTTCTGATAGTCCCATCAAGTACTCTGGGCACGGACTGCGTTAATTGTTATCGCCACAAACGTTATTTCCCGCGCCGGCGGTCGACAGTGGATGGTGGACATAGTGGGGTTGCGAAAAAATCCATGCTGCACAGCTTATGCAGTTTTGTGCAATGAGTTTTTTAAATGTTCTCCGACATTACCCCTCAATGAGGTGTTTTAAAATACATTTTACACTCTAATGGTTAGTATTTAAAATCGAAAAAAAATCTTTTAATGTTGTATCTAGGGCCTTCGGTCATTATTTTTATGTTTTTTAAACTTTATAGCATTAAAATAAATCGCGAACATGAGTCTAAATTATTACTACATATGGTTTTATTTGAGCTGTACTGAGTTTTGGATACTAGAACATATACCAAATAACTATCACTGAATGTGTTACTGACGTCGGTCGTCAAAATTCTATTAATAGGATTTATATTTCTGTAATTAAAAAAAATGTCTACTTTCTCCCCAACAGTTCGCTCGCGCAGCGCAATATGTCCCACACAAACTCCCGCGCTCTGAGATACCGGCCTCAGGCACAAACTATAAAAAGTAGATAAATTAATTATCACCGTAACTGTGATGTGATTATGTAGGATTTGCCAATCCAAAGACCAGAGAGCATCATGCAGTTACTGTACCACACTATGGCCTTTTGAGTGATTAACTGAACACTTTATATCGGTTCTGATTGGCTAGGATCGCTATTTATCGTCTTACGAAGGTGTTCAATTGCCCCGTGTATCATCTGATAGAAATATCAGAGCAGTAAGTACTCTTTTCACCGACTTTTCAATTCTGATGACTGCACTATGGTTCGTATTCGGTTACTAAACTCTAGTTAAATAAACTAGATAAACATGTTTCAAAACCGCTGAACGGTGCAAACCAAAATCTTAGGAATAAACACGTTTCATGTGTATTGTTACGTAACTCAACGATTCCTGAAACGTTAACTGTTGTTTGGAGGCCTTACTCTGTAATACCGTAAAGTGAGTCCTAATTAACTATTATAATGAATTTCTTAGAGTAAAAATTCATACTTTTGGTTTTTATTCTCACATATACACCTAAACTCATACCAGCCAATACGTCTAGGAACGAATGTAACAACAAAAGTTTTTACTAACAACATTCGGAAGGATTCCACTCAGCTAGCGCGGTGCACGCCTACGTTGGTGTTACATTCAGGCCCGGGTATTTCGGCAATATTCCCGTGCGCGGTATGACAACGCCTAACGAATATGTCGCCGCAACTGCGGTTGCCGCCCGCTCCGGGATCGGTTACGCAAACAGCTTCAGAGTAAACCCTCAGTTACCGAGTAACACGAAGTCAGCGGTTTCATCTCCTGTAGCGGCAGTTCTGTTTGTTTGGGCGCCCGCGCCTCGCCCGTGACGTCATCACTCGCGGCGCTAACTGAAGCCCAACAGACTTGTTTGTGCTTTTCCGGCAAAGGTTTTGTTGGCTTTAGCTCGCCAGTTTAGCCGTGGAAATAGATGTGATAGTTATCAGTGTTGCTGAGGTGTTCACATAACTCAGCTCTTGAAATTGCCAATCCGCGATAGGCACGCGTGGTGATTAAGCCCATACTTTCTCTCTCTCTCTCTCTCTCTCTCTCTCTCTCTCTCTCTCTGAGAGATAGCGTGTGCCCTGCAGTGGGGGACGAATAGGCTACATAAAAAATATATTAGAAAGAAAGAAAGAAGCACGCACGCACAAAAGATCACCTATACATAATGTAATTGAATTAACTTTATAGGTACCAGTCGTTTCCTTGAACAACATTTAATGTTGCGCCAATTTTTTTATCTATTTTCTTACACGATATTATGTTCTCTCGTGTCTCAGGTCAAACTATTAGGGGTTAAAGTTTGAAATTGCTGTTTTATTGCAATAGGTTCTTTGAATTGACATAGAATCTTCATGGTTTGAGGTTTTCGAATGAAACTTTTTTCAAATGGTTTCTATGATGTTCTTTTTTTAAAAAGTGTGAAACATTTGAATATCGACTTTCAATTGTTTTTGTTATTCAATTTAGACAAGAAAGATGGATACTGCGAAAAATCACTCGAATCATGAGGCACCCATTTTTCGTATTTTTCTATTTTATTGATTTGACGCAAGTGAGTCAATATTGTGGGTAAGGTAACGTTAAACCATGCCGCTAATTCCTGGGTAGTTTGACTAGGGTCGTCTTCCACTATCTCTCTTAATTCATCGTTATTCACCTGTGTGGGCGGTCTTCCTCGTGGCTCGTTCTTTAAGTCGAAATTTCCATCACGAAAGCGTTTAAACCAAAATCGCACGGTGCGTTCATTAGTAGACCCCTCTCCAAACGCAGCATTGATATTGCGGGCTGTTTCTGCCGCGTTAGTTCCGCGTCGGAACTGGTATTCATCACTCGAATTTTCGCAGTATCCATCTTTCTTGTCTAAATTGTATAAACCCCATTTTCCCGTCTCTCTTCTATTAGTTTTTCTTTGTTCACTTTTTTTACACTTCAGTGTCTGGCTGGGCCTCAGAACACAAAAAGAGTTCTGAGGGCTGGGCGCTCTAATCGAGATGCAAAACATAAATAAAATTTGCATGATCCAATACTCTTTACATGTTTCTTTTATCACACTTGGTCCCTTACGAAGAAACTCCACGGATCATCTTTTTAACCAAATCATTACATCTGTCATTATTTATTGCATATCTAACAAATGTTTTCTTTGCCTCGCAGGTAAGATCCAGCTTCATTCTGCAGACAATTTGTTTAACAAAGTAAGTTACGATCTTATTCGGGCTTTCAACAAGACAACGTCTACGGTAGAGTACCAAAATAAAAATATTACAGAACTTCCTCTTCTCACGTCTTACATTCACGTTTTAGTAATTCCTTCTTAAACGACATCTAATTTCATAAATCCTGGCCCTTATTATGAAGCAGCAATACGTTCGGAAGGGTCGTCGACGCCGCGCTTGAGCCTGAAAATTCACTCGAATCTAGCGACAAGTACGGCTCTTTTTTGAATAGTTTTTCCACTGTAAGTTGGAAATTTCGAAAATTAGAAAAAAAACCGATTTGTCGGTTTAAAAAACCTATAAACTAGTATTTGTCGCTAGATTCGAGTGAATGGTCGGGCTCAAGCGCGACGTTGCGACCCTTCCGAACATATCGCTGCTTCATAATAAGGGCCCTGTATTTCAAAACCTAAAACGACCCCTAAGACAATATCGTCAACTGAATCTGCCATTTGTTTGAATTATGATTAGAGTGTTTGGTACTGGTTATCAACACTAAACGAATTACTGCATGTTTGTGTCATCGAAGCGGATTACTGTATCTCTCAACTCTGTCGAAACGCCGAAAACAGTCGCTACGCGTTTTGCATTTATACGAGTGGATTGCGCGGTAATCAGCGCGCCTCGTTATCTGGCGCCATGGCAACGGGCATTACGCTTCGTCCCTCGGGTACCGGCCAGACAAATTGGCCTTACAACGCATAACACCTTGTCTTTATTATATTGGCGTGAGAAGAGGACATTTTATTGAAATGTGGCTTGGTTGAGTTTGATCATTTTACTTTATCATTGTATGTGAATGGATTGGCTTGTTTTTAATGTTGACTTGCAACCGGAGTCTTGTCTGAAATCTGATCTGTTAGTACTAAAATTCGATCTACGGATGTAAATGCTAAAGAAAATCGTTAGACTTATCCACTACCAGTAGTAGAGTCTGTAAAAGTTGAATACTGTTGAATAAAATTGTGAAAAACGGATGTAGCTCGAAACTAGGGTTGGTAGATTGAATGAGTAGTCATTTTAAGAAAATACTACTTCAGCGTGAATCGTCAGCAATATTTTAAGGGAATGTCCGTTTCATTATTACAAAATATATTAACGATTTAGAAGTAATTGCTTTTTGTAAATATTCTTGATTCCCAAACTACGACTCAATCTAAAGTGGTTGCAGGCGTTAAATCCAATTTTCTTTCGTCAGATGATCGGATACGCGTGGAAGGGCCGGCGCCGACCATTCCTTTTCATTCTGATATTGGTTGGGTATTATTAAGTGACGTTATTTTTGGTTTAATGATTTTTCTTAACTAAACTAATGGGTTTTGAAATCATGGTTAGGATGTTCTCTTCTTGCTTACTGATTCGATGTAACCACGTAGTTAAGTAAAGTTAAAAGAATTTTCTTCTTTAATTTTTCTATAGCAGAGGTTTCCTATAACAAACGCACAGAAAAAGTTAAATAAGCTTTACTAATTTGCTTGAAATAAGCTTCACCCCAGTCTTTACCTCTCCGAGGGATGACAAACCTCACTATATATCTTTTTAAAAACGCAAAAAAATACATTATAGGCATCAATTTCCACAACAAAGCAGTGTGAAGCAGGCTATGTCGAGCCTCCCCTCAGCCCTCGCGAACAATATCGCGTCGCCCCACCTGCAGCCGCACGAGATACGGCGTTCGAGTTAATTGCACGCTACTGTACCCACTCGCGAGGCTGGGGGTACACCGGGTCGAGTTTCATAAAACTACCATTATGACAGTTCGAGGTCCATTGCGTAGAGGAGTCTACTTGTTAATCTATGGGCTAATCGACTGTGCGATGTACATTTAATTGTCATAGCATACCATGAATTGTAGTTTTATGAAACGTGCCCCGAGAGATAGCTAGGGCTTAGCATCAAAGAACAATATCGCCTCGCCCCACCTGCAGTATATTGCATTTAATTGCTTGCAATAGCAAGAAAATGTTGGTACAACAGTATTTACCAATATGCGAGGCTTGGGGTACACCGGGAGACAAATCTAGGGCTTAGCAACAAAAAATATAATATCGTCTCGCCCAACTCGGAGGCAAGCTAGGCCTTTACATCCATGTTTTCTGAATAATACACACCACACACAATGTAACTCCAGTATTTTACGTTTACCTAACAATATTATCAATCATGGCGTATTAACAAATGTATGCCTCACATAATATGTCACAGATATTATGCTCTCAAACTTCCAGTAAGGTACAAATGACAATAAAATTGTTAACATTGCCAATTGTTGCCTAGTCTTTTAAATGAGTCTGTCTACTCGGTGTATCGCTGGCCTAAGTCACCCGTTGTTGGCTGTAAACAGCCGCGACTCCGCGCCTCGGCCCGCCCGCCGTTGGCCGTGAAGGAAAACACCGTGAGGGTACCTAAGTGTCTGTGGCGCTAGGCCGGGCTATTCTTACCTATATAAACTCAAGCCTGCATCCCGGAGGGGTAGGCACAGACCAGAATTTGACACTTGCCATGATCCTGACAAATGTCTTTCGCTTCATCAGCAACATTCTTTGAAAATGAAAGGGAAAATATTTTGTTTACCACAATTTTACAAAAAAATAGATAAAAAGTTGTCTTCCGTTCATATGTTGTGGTAAAAAGGAACGGGCTCAGCTTTATTGCCGTGACTGCGTGTGTAGTCTCAGCGCCCGTCCTTTTTAATAACTTAAAAAAAAGAAAAAAATACATAAGCGCCATAAAAATTATGCTAAAAAGAACACAAAAGCTATTCAATTATTAATTCAAACATGCATACACGTACATAAACTCACGCCTGTATCCCAGAGGAGCAGGCAGAGACCAGGAGCTGCCACTTGCCACGATCCTCACAGATCATTTTCGCTTTCTCAATATTAATTAGTTGTTGCATGCACGCACGCCAGTTTCGGGTAGGTACTGTTTATCTTGCCCTTTCCTAATAAATCCCCCATTTGGTCGAATTAATTCAGAATTTATCACATACGGAACAATAGTAACTATTTACAGAAATATTAAGATATAATAATTATTAAATTAGACTTCAATGATTAATTAAAATTGATTAAATATAGAAAAATAATAAATTCATTACAATAATCATTAGATACACATCATAATTATAATGTCGTGGCGAACTTCGTACCGCCACAGAATCCGTTTATACGATTTTTGTTACCATGGCAACGCAATAAGATTACAGTAACAATTAAATATAATCCCACGGGAACGCATTACCCGGATATTAAGTATTCTGTCTCAATTCAGATCTTTGTTTATCTGTATGCCAAGATTCATGTAATTCCGTTCAGCCTTTATTGCGTGATTGAGTGGCAAACATCCAAACACACTTTCACATTTATAATATTAGTAGGATTATAATATAATATTTTTTATTGCAATACATATCTTTTTTAATTTGATTGGAATCTTATTTAAATAACATTACATTGACTTGTTACACGGGCGTGCGTGACTGGTATGGAATAGTAAAATTGAAGAAATGGACTCTACATTAAAATTATGTCAAATATTTGTGTTAGCAGCTAGCAGCTACAAAGCTTTTTTTTGTTTGACGAGTTTATATTTTAGGTTTTTCTTGAAACTTACGTTAGTCATAAATGGCCGCAAGTGTGGTGGTAGGTTGTTCTTGACACTTCTTCTAAAGCCCGAGGATTGATGTCTTCGCTTTACGGATCATTAGTCGCTGTATGCTCGCATGCACGTTTTAGGGACGTTTTTTCTTGCCCTTGGCTAAGACATCCCCTGTTCATATATTTAGAATAAAAAATCTTCCATGTGCGAGTCGGACTCGTGCACGAAGGGTTCCGTACCGTTATCTATACAACATTAGACACAAAGATCGGGAAAAAAACGGCAAAAAATCGCGTTTGTTGTATGGGTTCCCTTACCATTATCTACACAAAATTTGAATATTTCAAGCGTCTACCAGTTGCAGTTATTAATATCGAACAAAAAATGGCAAAAAATCACGTTTGTTTTATGGGAGCCCCCTTAAATATTTTTTTTATTTTTATTTAATTATTTAAGTTTTAAGAGAATATAGAACTAAATACTCTGTGAATATTTGAAGCGTCTATCTGTTGCCATTATTAATATGGAGCAAAAAACGGCAAAAAAAACTTGCTAACGCAAAACCACAAATGTAGGTACATAACTTAGCAAAACTGAGTCATAGGTACTTAAATAAAAAAAAACTGAAATAAAAATAACCAGCAACCCGACTGCTGAGGATTAACTACTAAGCACGCGGGACCAACGTAGGTATAAGTTAGATATATTGTTGAATTTGGGTCCCGCCTTCGGATTGTTGGTAATTTTTTATTTTAGTATTAAATTTTTGACTTTTCAGTGTTTTTTTTTTGTGGGACTTATGCTGATTTCGTATAGCCTATGACACTCGCGCAGTCATGACGAATTGATTGAGATCTTTTTTATCAAAATCTGACCATTGGTTAATGAGTTATGATGGAACTTAGAATCGAACATACGAGTGCTTTCATATATTATTACATACGAGCTAAATACGTTACCCTTTTTTTGGGCTCCACCGCTGTCGGGTCAATAATAATCATGGTGAGAATTCCGTTTGTTTCGCAATAATGTTATAGTTACATGGCTGGGATCGAACCCGACCCTTACCGTGTGAGCCCTACCGGCTATAGCGAATTAAACTCGCTGAAAATACGACGTTGACTCTATACGTGTAAAGGCTGCAGGGCTTTATTACCAGTCTGTGCTCGTGTAAGTGCCCAAAGTTAAGAGGAGATGAAAACAGAAGCAAAACATTGGCTGGCATCCAGTACATGTTTTGGCATGTTATGTTACGCCTTAGGCCTTATTTTGTGCCATCATCAAACCAAAAGTTAAGAAACAGCATAAGTCATGATTCTATCCAGATAAAGGCATACGGTTATTTTGTCTAGTCATATCTTTTCACTTAGGAGTATATTCGGTTTTATCACCATCATCATAAGCCACCCTGTTCTATGAAGCCTCCACATAACAATTTTCAAATCAATTTATTTACACGGAAGAATTACAGAAATAGGTAACAATAAATTATGGTTTCTTGATGTCATCTTTCAATCTTTTCCGATCTTTCGGTTGATCTTTCTCTGTGTTAGTCCAAAGTTCGTCTGTTCTAACGTCGCCTTATGCCGGATACACCACAACCAACGAATGCGAAGAAATTAAAGTGGACCCATCAGTGTAGACGTTACGGCGACAGCAAATTAAAGTGGACCCATCAGTGTAGACGTTACGGCGACAGCAAATTAAAGTGGACCCATCAGTGTAGACGTTACGGCGACAGCAAATTAAAGTGGACCCATCAGTGTAGACGTTACGGCGACAGCAAATTAAAGTGGACCCATCAGTGTAGACGTTACGGCGACAGCAAATTAAAGTGGACCCATCAGTGTAGACGTTACGGCGACAGCAAATTAAAGTGGACCCATCAGTGTAGACGTTACGGCGACAGCAAATTAAAGTGGACCCATCAGTGTAGACGTTACGGCGACAGCAAATTAAAGTCGACCCATCAGTGTAGACGTTACGGCGACAGCAAATTAAAGTGGACCCATCAGTGTAGACGTTACGGCGACAGCAAATTAAAGTGGACCCATCAGTGTAGACGTTACGGCGACAGCAAATTAAAGTGGACCCATCAGTGTAGACGTTACGGCGACAGCAAATTAAAGTGGACCCATCAGTGTAGACGTTACGGCGACAGCAAATTAAAGTGGACCCATCAGTGTAGACGTTACGGCGACAGCAAATCGCTTCCCTTCACTGACTTCCGTAGTGTTAGTACTAAGGAGATCAGTGAACCAAACGCGAAAGGGTCGCCTTTAGCAGCGTGTGGTGCCGATCGGCTACTGCCTTCGTTCGCATTACTGTGGTTACATTTTGAGTCAGTCTTCCGTGCAATTGTGGTGTATCTTCGAGAACAGACCCCAAGCATGAAAGTCAGCTACTGAAAGTCGTCCAACTCTGTAATAAAACTTGTAAAACTGATGACGGTGTGCGCGCGTAATCTGATTCATTCCGTTGTGTTGGTGTGGTGGAGCGAAGTTTCAGGACTGAGGCAATTTCAGGCAATTTGGCGGCTGATCGACACGCCACGCGCGCGCTTGAAAACGCAGAAGCTCCATCCTTTGAGTAAACATACTTCATGACTGTAGGTAGAGAGGCTTTAGTTGGTTTAGTCTAGTTTGGTATATAAGTTTAGTCCGCTGCATCGACATGCAGCGTACACCTACTGTACCCTTAGGGCGCTTGTACACGGGCGGCACGTTGTGAACGACAGTGCCAACTGCGGCCGTCGACACACGTCGACGGTAGTCGCCGACATGTCAGCGTCGAACCTCCGCGTCGGCGCGTCGACGGCTGCACACTTGCTGCCGGTTTATAAGCGCTCTTAGCCTTAATTTTTTTCACTTTCACTTTTCTTTCTGGTTTTATTTTATTTTTTTACTTAGTCTCTTTTGTGTCCCATTGTTGGGCAAAGGTCTGCCCTACTATTTCCTATTTCCATTGTCTCCCTGTCCCCAGCCACCTCGCAACATCACAGCAAGAATGCATTTATGTCGTCCCGCCATCTTGGCCTTGACTGCCCCGACGAAGGTGTCCATTTTTGCAGAACCCAGTCAGTGGTTTTATGTCTGCCATATTTTCTGTATTTACTTTTTCTGTATAATTATGTGTCTATTACCGTCTATGTTGCGTTAATTAAATGTTTTTCTCCTTCTTCTAGTTAGAGTTGGACGTTTGTTTTGCAATTGTATTTGTCGTTTCTTTTTGATGAATGCTTATAAAGCGATTTATTTGTCTCTATTTATCCCAAAGTGGAGTTATTGTGGAAATGTATTAACTAAAAAAAGTTAATGGTAAATCAACCAAGTAGTCGCTCCTTCTAAGATTGTTTCTTAAAGTACATGGTATTTTTTAATGACTCGAGATGCTCACACATAGTTTTACATATATGTTAATACGTGTTATAACACGTCGGCAATTAAGGTACTCAAGTTTACCTAATAAACAATCACGATGTTCTGCCGTTAAACGTAAAACTAAAGTGCAGGATGTAAAAAAATCCCCATTTCCATGTTCATCCGAAAATAGGGAGTTCTACTCAACGATATAAACGGGCATAACATTGAAATTACGAAAAAACTGTTCCATTCTATCATACTACATGTAGGCCTCTTCCTTGTCACTCGGCCCCCTTGCGCCAATGCTAGCGGACAGCACTATCTATCTGTTTATCCAGGGGTAAGCTCTACCCAGTGCATAAGCCCAATAAAGTCTTGCACCATGACATTTGCAGAAAATTGTCCTCAGCACGGGTTAGTGCAACAAAAACAATATAATTTACAGAGCTATCCATAGATAAATTGTATGAGTGATAACCCTGTCAATCAGATATTTATTTGCTTATGACTGGGTACGTATATAATTATTTACTTATTTATCCGTTGACTTGGCGCAAGTCACCCTAAGAAACTCTTAGTTATACCCCACTTTATCCGGATCCAACGAGAAAAAAAGTACTTTTTTTGCACAGCTTGATAACTGCAAAAAGAGCCCTTCAAACCTAAAATGTAGTTTTCTCAGCTGTCGAGCGTCAATCTAGACCTCTATACCTCCCTAGCCCGGGGACGCGTGCCACCGGCTATACAGACGGAGATTAGCATATCTTAACGCTATCACGCGGGGGGCAGACACGTGACTCGCCACTAATGGATACAAATGCACCACCGACCAGTACTCTCCGTTCCAGATAACGTTTCCCTGTATGTAAACAAACGAGTCTGTAAAAATACGATCATAGCTTTCTTACGTAGCTTTGCTGAGCAAAGCCCTCCATTTCAGTCCAGAGTTTTCGGCCCTTGGCCACCGACCAGTACTCTCCGTTCCAGATAACGTTTCCCTAAATGTAAACAAACGAGTCTGTAAAAATACGATCATAGCTTTCTTACGTAGCCTCTGTGTTTGTTTCCCACTGCTGAGCAAAGCCCTCCACTCCACTTCAGTCCAGAGTTTTCGGCCCTCGGCCAGCTCAGAGGCGTAAGTATGCGCACCAAATACTGTCGGAATCGTGACGTTTGCGATAGCTATTAGTATGGAATTTGACGGTTAGACTTTGAGTTTAGACCTTAGTTTGAGGTTGGAGTCGTTCAGGATTTGGTGCGCGTAGCATAGAAACAGACACTCCAGGAGATGTTGGTCGAGATCATCTCTCCGCCGGCCGGGCTCGACTTTGATGCCCGTCTGGTGGCACTCACTCGGTTGCGAGTCTTGCCAACCTAGCCTGGTGCAATTGGGGCTGTGAATTGCGGTAAGGGATAGACGTATGTCGTATGAAGTATGAAAACGTATCCTTGTATGAAAAAATAAATTAAAAAAAACATTTTTTATTGAATACGAAAACGTTTTTTACACTAAATTAAATGAAGAAACCGTCTGCAAGTAAGACTCGTGTCTTATAAAATATGTATTTTATATATTTAAAAATATTTAATTTACCTTAATTTACCTACCGAAATTATGCAGGTAAATAAAAATACTATCGGGACCCGGAGAATTATAATAATAGCCCGGAGCCGGATGTCCGGACATGCACTACTCAAACCCGTAGGCTCCGGGTCAAACCCGGAGAAGTGGCAGCCCTAGGTGCGACTTACTGGCTAGCCTAGCTTAATTTTGATTTCAGGCATCAAGTTTAGCAGCATACAGTAGGATAGGCAGAATCAGCGCCTTTTAAACTAAAAATTTTGTCTTCATACAGAGTATACATATACTCTTTCGTTTGCTACGGAGTATACGTGGCTCAAACACTATAAATTACACGTTCTTTATTACGATTCTAGCGCTCAAGTCGTGAACATGAGAGTGTTTTGGTAAAATGTGTTGTTGGTTACAGGAAATTAAGTTTGCCTCGGAAACATGGAAAGGTTATTTCAATTGTGTAGTTTGATTAGTTTACCTGTTATTGCACATTATATTTTTTTAACGACTTACGTAATTATCTTCAAGTATTTTGATATTGTTTAATGGTTTGATGAAACCGTCAGAGCATTGAAATTTTCTATCCAACTAAATTAGTGCTGTCAGCACCAGTCTACCTATTTTTTCACTCAAATTTTAATGTTTTATCTACGTAGCTATATTTTCACACAAACCTCTTACTAGTGGCGCCCACGTCTTCGAAAAGTATCTTATTACTAATTCAAGACGTGGTCTAACCGAGTGTATAAAATCATCCAAATCCTTTCAGCCGGTTATGCTTGATTACACAAAAAACGCCATAAACATATATAACCTTTCACATTTATAAATGGTAGTATGTTTTTTTATGTTGTTTATTTATTAGGTTCATAAAAAACATGATAAAATTCAGATTCAATTCACAACGCTCAGTCAGCTGCCTTTTGTGGCAACTTAGATACACCACAGGGCTTCATCTACGTATGGTCCTGTTTTATTTATTCTACATCTATGGTCCTGTTTTATTTATTCGTGTTGTCTGTTGTGTATTTAGTTTTCTTTCTGTGGTGGTGCATATTATGTTACTTATCTGCTTATTTTGTTTCTGTGATGTATCTTGCTGGTATAATAAATGTCTTTCTTCTTCTTCGTCTTCTTTTCTTAATGTATATTTAATATCTTATGTTTGTCGCACAGCAGTGAAATGAAAGTACGAGTAATAAGTGAAAACATTTCAAAGTCAATTCTATTGTACTGAAATTTCCACCCAAATGATAGATGATTGCGCCGCCACCTCGTTAGTTCATAGAGTAGGAGCGGATACACAGACTACTGGGTATTTCGCACCACAATATCCGGTTCGACTCCGTTGATTGTACTCGAAATGAGCCGATGATATTCCGATACTGCCCCGCTGCCTCGGCGAACAGTCTTAATTGGTTGTTCTATACCGCCACTATACAGCTGAATTGCAACTGCATAGCCGGGTAACATCTCTGATGGCAGACACTCGGTTAACTGGCGCAACTTGGAGCGCGTCGAAACTAGTTACGATGGCATTCGAGAAATGACGTTAGGTTCCACTGGTAATTAACTGAGACCGAAACTTTGGTTATTGAAATGGGCTAGAAGTGAGCTTAGAATGATGAATTGTATTATGCCATGTCTGTCAGGTGACCAATAGACGAAAATACCAAATCATTAGCTTACTTATTCAGTAAATAACTACCACAAACTAGAATACCCCGTTTAACTAGACAATAACGTATAAATAAAACCAGGCTTAGGCCTTTAGTACAAATATAATCGAACCGACGTCCTCTTTCTTGGTTAGACCAATGATGCAGTGTAACTGGCTAGCTGTGTGTCTAGCTGGGCACCACTCAAGTCTATTGCAATTAGGATCTCCGGACGGAGATCCAAGACGGAATTGTCTTCATCAGCCTTCGGTAAATAAAAAGCCTCGATGGAAACTAATCTCTCAACGAGTTACCGAGTCGCCTATTGTGAAAATAATTAAGCAAATCCGGATTTTGGGCGACTCGCTCACGTTCTTAGTGGGACGCATTCTGGGAGAGTGGGTCATCTCCCCATTGGCTACACTACTTACTACACTTGCGTTTTACTTCTGCTTGGGCCCTATTTCAAAGAACTACAATTAATGGTTTACTAAAATAGAAGAAAAAAAAAATTGTGAAAATTCGATGCACCTTGAAAAATTGGTTAACCCACAGATTAAAAAGTAGGAAGACTCAGCTACGTGATGTACATCGAATTGTCATAATAGTCTATGAATTGTATAGTATTTTCTAAGGTTAACACGAGCACTAGACATAATAAAAACTAAATTTTCATTTTAGTCGTCAGGACGAGTAAATATCCGTGCAAATTCAGTTTTTCCTATGAATTGTAGTTTTATGAAACACGGCTCTTGCTGGCGAGCAAGACTTCGAGACTCCCCTAGGAGACAAGTGAAAAAACACTGGCTTAATGAATTACCCGCTAGGTACACTGCCCTTTTCAATAGATATTTTTCAAAACGGAAAACGTCCACACTATGTAAACTCCAGCTAATAGCACTGACCGAGGCTTGGAATACATTCACAAGTGAATCAAAAGCGGCTGACATTGGTCCCTGTCTACCCCTCCGGGATACAGGCGTGAGTTTATATAGTAATTCAAGAAATCAGTTTAACATTGCTGTCGTGATAGGCTGTTAAAGTGTTAAGTTAAGTAGGTTCTCTTTTTTATGCGCCTCGCCATTACTGGAGGTTCGCAGTCAGCTCTTTACAGCGCTCTCTGTTCAGTGAAACTCTGAACAACTCTCCCGCGATTTTAGCAACGGTCCACTCCTTGATGTTGGACAACCACGACGTCCTTGATGACTGGTTGATGTTGGACAACCATGACGTCCTTGATGACTGGTTGATGTTGGAAAACCACGACGTCCTTGATGACTCGTTGATGTTGGACAACCACAACGTCCTTGATGACTGGTTGATGTTGGACGACCACGACGTCCTTGATGACTCGTTGATGTCGGACAACAAGAACACTAGTTAAAATTTCTCTTTTAAGACAACCCAGGTCAAACTTCTGATGGTATAATTAAAGTGAAGTCGGTTTCAAGCTTGCGGTGAAGCGAGCCCTCACATAAAATCGTCTACACGAGTTCAGTCCCATTTCGATAAGCCCCGGCAGAGCGCGGTCGCGAGACCCTCCGGAAAATAAAGGGGTGACGTTGAGTAGTGTGGGCCGGCACCACGGAGGCGTTATCGATGTTTGACTGAGATTGGGCCGCACATATAACATACAGCTAGGAAAACACCGTGAGGAAACCTGATTGTCGGAGGTGTTCATATCTCAGCGCTTTAAATTACCGATCCGCGGTGCAGTGGAACGTATATAGGCTACATAAAAAACACTATATATTATATTATCAATGAACTCATTTTTTATCGTAATCTTGCCATCCCTAAACCAGCATTTCGATATGAAAGCTATTTCCGCTTCCCCTGAGCCGTGCCATCAATCCGGCGCGGTCGTTAACCTGTCCGGCCCTCGCCCCCCCCAGCGCTAACGAGCATATAATGATGGTCAAGAAGCGCGGAGGGCCCTCCTCAATCGGCTGACAAAAGAAAGAATTGTCCCAAATTACAAGGTTCATCATTCATTTCATTAAGTTCCACCGAAGACAGTATTTTTGTGGCAGAGGGGGCTGTGCGCTTATTAGTAGAGTCATGTTATGTTCATACAGCTTTAAACTCGAGTTCAAACTCAAGAAGGCTAAGTAAATGTTTTAGTCACTTGTTAATTATTTATACAGCATCTAATGACCAATATTACAAACACTAAATAGACACCCGTATGTTGATGCACTACCTAATATTATTTCCGTGTGGCACCGGATTAAGAATAGCGTCTTGCCACTACTCTATTTCCTTCCGTGGATGTCGCAGAAGGCGACTAAAGAAATAAGTTACCAGGAGACGGGCAGCAGCGTTTTCCTGAGATTTCAACCACATACTGCGATCGCCAATCCGGCTGCCAAGCGTGGCGATTAGGGCAAAACACCCTCATGGTTATGAAAACTATGAGGAAGGCCTGTGTCCTGCAGTGGGCGTCAAATGGCTAATGATGATGATGATATTGTTGAGATTGGAACGATTTGTTTTCATAAACTTGTAGCATTCTTGTCCATAACTTTTACTATTTGATAGGAATCTCTGCGTGCACTTAAGATACTTAGCTGATATTTTAACCTTAAATCGCTCCATGAAATATACTATACCTACACTAATAAAAAACGACACACCTTCTTTGGTAAAACGTATTCACAAAAACAGTTTTTTTTAATTTCATCATTTTATTTGTAAATTTTAGGACTGAAAAACTGGGACCTGGTATCTGGGAAGACCAAAAACCTAGAATTAGAGGTTATTTTCGTGGAAAACTGCCGTTTTTGAAGAAGTAGTACCATCTAGTTCGTTGTCCTCGAATCTAAGTACCACTTTTTGCTAAATTTAGGATCTAAGTACCACTTTTTGCTAAAACTTTTTTTTTGTAAAATATGACTCATTAATGGTGCTTATTGTATGTGTAGAGCCCCTTAAGCTTTAATTGTAAGCGCTAACGATATCTCCAAGCTAGAAATTTTCCGTCAAGGACTACTTAAGCGGTAACCTCTAGTCGTAGTTACACTGTTCCAGCCCCCATCACGTTTGAGACCGCCCGTGTTTCTGCTAACCCTCATACTGACGGTACTTATTATGTTAATGTCTCCTAACCACCTCTTATGACATCAAACAACACTGACTGACTAAAGCCCAGTTTTAGTTGAAATATGTTTTTCACCTTACTCCGTGTGTGTGATGTTTTCCATTGAGTTTTCTCAAAAGTCTCAGTGGCAAGTCTTGGTCTCTGCCTACCCTTCCAGGGTGCTGCTGTCCCATAGGCATGGTTAGTCGGCACCTAATTAGTACGGTTGGATTGTTAGAATGGTGAGAAACTCAGGCAGTGGAGTTCCATTTACTTTCTCTGACATTCAGAAAAACTCGACTAGCACTGGGGTGCCTTTTTTATCATGCAAATGTCAGAGCGGTTGACAACCACTCAGGGTTGTTCAGTTTTCAGTTTGCACTTCGGTGGTGACAGACTGAGTATTGTACTCCGATAGTGACTTGTAGGGCCGTATCAATAAAGTTCACTTGGAATTTGTTCTTTAAGAAAATGAAATCATAAATCAATGTCACTCTCTTACCTCTGAGATACATTTTGTTAAAAGCAACTTAACACGGAACTTGTATTAACAGAGCGCTCTTACCAATCTAAGATCGCTCTAAAGGGCGTACTCGAGAATCTAAAAATAATTTTATATGATCGTAAATTAACTCAATATTTTTTTACGCAGTTTATTTCCGCTGTCCACTGATGGTCGTTTTTACTTGGGATTAATACACATTCTGGGTATAAATTATAATACTGTAGGTGTGTGTGACGTTTAAAGACAAAAATAGTCCTACGAAAATTTTAAGGGATTGTCTAAGTTATAAACGCCGTTTTGGCTGCACTTCACGAGTCATAAATACCGTAGTAACATACTGATATCGACCCAAGTATCAATCGACCATATCTCGGAGTAGAATCCCTTCTTCACGCCCCCACCGTCGGGCCGTAAGCAAGATAATTGGAGTCGCGACTCCACTGCACAAGTATTCGTCCTCACGTCGGTCGAGGAGTAAGTAATTAAATTCTCCGCTTTGTCGAGATTTCTTCATGGCGCGCCTGTTACTTCCAGCGTGGAAAGCTCGGGAATAAAATAATGAATATCGAGTGTAGGTTAGAGAGTTTGTGTTACATTTAAACGAGGTTCTCTTATCAAGTGTGCATGTTTGACTTATAAAGACATCTGGTTTCGCGCGTTTCATTAAACTACAATTCATAGCCTATTACGACAATTCAATGTACATATTGGTAAAATTAGTGTTCCTACTTATTAACCTCGAATTGCAATTAACATCGAATTGTCATGTAAACCATGAATTGTAGTTTTGTGAAATAGGGTCCTGAAACGGTAACAAATTTCCAAAGTCAATGGCATACATTAGGTGGAATGTTTATTGATATAAGCTATTAATTCTATAATTAGGTTGAGTTCAGCGATCAAAAATCGCAGCAACCACAATCGAAATTCCTAGAAAACTTCTCGTCTTTAAATTAATCTAAACTGCAGAAAAAAAATGTTAACTATTTGCCAGTTTGCCAGATTGGAGACAAAATGTTGAATTTTAACATCTTAATTTCCTTTAAAAGGAATCTGCATATACATTCAAAAATGGGGTTTTTTTACTATGGAGAAAACTGAAATCCCGAAAAACGTATAATTTTTCTCATAAATTTTAATGCTGTAGGGTTTACTTTACTGCTGGCTGTGCCGCGCGCGCGCACTTGTCTGCTACGGAACGCACCTCTCACACGGACTTTAGGCATGTTAAACCGAGTCGCCGAGAGTACAGATTTGTTTTTTTTGTTCTCTGAATGAATTTACAAAAGTCACTCTTTTTGTGTTGTGTTATAGTAAGTAGTATTTTGTGTGTCTATTAATGCTAGTTTATAAATGGATTAGGTTAGTTTAAGTTAATTAGAATAATTAATTCTAAAACTTGTTGATGCAATAGGGATTCCCTGTAATGTTAGCTTTAAGTTTTTTGGCAATAAATAAATAAATAAGGAATAGAAGATATTGTTTTAGCAATTTTGAAGTTTTTACCATAATACACTATTTTTGTGTAATTAATAATAATAGTAGAACTCTGATTTTCGGGTGTATATGGATATATTGTTACACTCTATGTTTATGAAATTTTACGAAATGGTGACTTTGAGACTATAAACAGCAATAATAATACTGGGAAAAAACATAAACTTAAATTCCCAACATTTAGGCTGGCCAAGGGTAATACATATACCTCCTATGAGGTAGCCTAAAAGCCAAAGCATGAAGTGCTTTGAAACCTGTTTCCGCGCTAGTTAGGTAAATTGATGGAAATTCTGACTGTACAAAAGATGTGCGGTTGCACCGTACAGACTTTAAAGGTGTAGTCTACCTTCTGTGCTTCTCGGATAGGTAGTCATCCTTCTGTGCTGTCATTTTTAAAACACAGACTCACAGACGTCAGACGGCGGTCGGATTTATCTGACCCGTGGGCCCGCGCCGGGCTCACGAGCGCGTTCTTGAACGTGTGTGTAACCAGAGCCGTGATAGACAACCGGCCGCGCCGCACGGGTGGTACCGTAGTAGGTCATAGGACTCGGATGGCAATGACTGAGCTAAGCCATGATATCTGGCTCAGTTACCCACTAATTGTCATACTACCTGAGGGTATAAAAGGTTTCGCAATCTATTGTTCCCAACATTCCTTTTTCGGCATCCGAAGTGAACACAAGTAATTAGTCATCAACCTGTTATCACCAAGTGCTTTAATTAGCCCAAGACGCGACGCGTGTGTTTAAGTTCCAACTTGTCTGTGACCTGCTATTTTACAATGGAATTTGAAGTCACAGGTATGTATTATTAATTTACTTTACTATTTTGCCTTTTCCTTCTACATTTTTTTTTTAAATAGAGTGCTACGCCAACGTGGCATTTTTTATGTATTTATGTCTGTATATTTTTTACGTTGAAGCTTTTACTTATGTTTGTACCTACTTGTACCATTCAATTTGGTATAGAAATATGGGTTACAATGTCTACTACTAGGCCTCTCCAAATTTAGCTGCGTCATGCTGCGTCTGTAAGGTGCAGCCAGGTGCTACGCCGCGCGCCTGAACGCGTAGCAGGCGCGTAGCACTTGCTACGAAACATGTATCTATTTTGATCCGCTTTTAACGTATTTTTATTTTGTTTTAGGTACTAGTATTAAGTGTTCTTTCAAAAGAATGCTTGTACTAGATACTTGGCTGTCTATTAAAGACAGCAAATCTGAACTGGAGCGTTGGCATCGAGTTTTTCGAGACCTAATACAATTGCTGCCTGATGTTGAGAATTACATTGCTGATGACTTGGAAAAAAGAGTTACTAAAGTTTGTACAAGATTGGTAGCAATTTGGAAGCAAGTCACGCGCAACCATTCTCGCATGGTCTCTAAGTACGGAGACTGGCTGAACGAAATTGAAGTTTGCGTTCTGCCAACTTGTGCAACAGTAGGGAGCCACAACACCCAACGGCCAGCAGCAGAAGCTTCGACAAGCACCCAACAGCACCAGCACAGGAAGGACTTTGAGGAATGTAGCAAGAGATCAAAACGCCGCAGGCTTGCAGAGTTAAGTAAAGTAGACAGTTCTGCGATAAATTCTTTGTTGGACGATTCTAGTCTATCTAACGCCGCTGCATCTTTAAATTTCAGCACTGACGAAGTCTTGTCTCTTATAAATGAGACAAAACTGACTAAACATCAGTATCTTTTGGTGAAAGACTTCGTTAATGCAAAATCACCTAATGCATTACCATCTTATCAAAAAGTGTTAGAAGCTAAGAAGCGGTGCTATCCATCGCAAGAGTTTATCACGGAATCATCTGCTGAAGTAGAATTACAATCATTGTTAGATCATACTGCTTGCCGGATACTAGAATCCCAAAAACCCGTTTTGAATAATATTGACCCTAATAAAGAATTTGTTTTGATTGGAAAATGGGGTTTCGATGGGAGTACGGGGCACAGCGAATATAAACAGATTTTTGGAGATTCTGGTATCGATGATGATGGCAGTATGTTTGTTACTTCATATTGTCCTCTTCAATTGGTTTGTAAGTCCAATACCTCCGACCCAGATCAAATAGTTTGGAAAAATCCGCGCCCTTCTTCCACCAGGTATTGTAGGCCTATTCGATTCCAATTTGCCAAAGAATCCAAAGACCTTTCTGTGCAAGAAGAAGCTTATTTCAAGACTAAAATTGATAGTTTACAACCGACTTCTTTCACTCACGGTGAATATGAAATAAAAGTGCAGCATTCTTTACAATTAACCATGGTTGATGGTAAAGTGTGCAGTGCTCTGAGCGATACATCTTGTAGTAGATGTTATATTTGTGGTTCAACTCCAAAAGAGATGAATGACATTGATAAATCGCTGAGCAAAACTGCAGATAGTGGTACCTATCAATTTGGACTATCTCCTCTTCACTCGTATATCCGATTCTTCGAATATTTAATTCACGTTTCTTATAGATTAGACATAAAGAAATGGCAGGTACGTTCTTCAGACGAAAAAGCTCTTCTTGCACAAAAAAAACAACATGTGCAGCAACAGTTTAGGCAGAAACTTGGTCTAATAGTCGACAAACCGCGAAGTGGAGGAAGTGGCACATCTAACGACGGAAACACTGCCAGAAAGTTTTTTTCTAACTCAGCGGTTTCAGCGGAAATTACTGGATTAGATAAAATCCTTATTGACAGATGTCATAATCTGCTGCAGTGTCTTTCGTCGGGATACAAAATTAATAACGCCACTTTTAAAGAGTATTCTCTAGAAACAGCACGTAAACTTGTTGCTACCTATCCATGGTACAACTTGCCATCGTCTGTACATAAGGTCCTCATTCATGGGTCGGAAGTAATTGAACACGCATTATTGTCAATAGGTGAGCTTTCGGAAGAGGCCGCCGAATCTTGCAATAAATTAATCAAACTCTTCAGGCGTGACGTGCTATGTATCAAGTCGGTCACAAACACCGACTTGATACATAGACTTCTCCTTAATTCGGATCCTTATATTTCTAGTTTAAGAAGGTTACCACAGAAGAAGAAGTCTATTCTATCAAAAGAAGTATTAAATTTGTTGTCGGTTTAGGAAAAAATGTAAAAAATAAGATAGGTATTTATGTTATTTTTTACATAACTCCTATTATGTAAATATAATATTTTTTGTCCAATTGTGTGTTTGTACTTAGATGTTAGTTAAGTATTTACTTTATTTGTAATATAAAATGTAAATAGTAAGGTTTAATAGTTATTAAGTTGCAAACCTTCTTTTAAGTGTAATAAAAATGCATAATTTTGTAAATAAAATAAGCTTTTTAAGATTATTTTGTTTTTTTTTTATTGTGTTATGGCTTAAAGTATTACAAAACACCATAATAATAATAATCAGCTATGACAACGACAGTCATTATTATCGCGAAACCCTATGACCGCTACTCTTAGGGCGTGGAACCAGTGTGCGCCGCTGGGATTTCGCAGCTTATTTCAGCTGGCTCTGAAACGCGGCGCAGTCTGAAAACCGATTACAGTTACTTCGCAGAAAGTTGTACGTATGCTATGGGGTTAAAAGGTTAGAGACGTAGAGACGTAGAGATTGCCGTTGGCGGCTGGATGAGGCTGGCCGAGGACAGAGCCGTTCACGAATGTAATGTAGCCTGATGGATAATATGGAACACGACCGATGTGTATTTTAATACAACCATAGACTAAAGTATTGAAGGTAGTTTATTTATCACAACTATCTGTTGCAATGGGAACATCCAACCTTTTTTATTACTAATTTCAACGTTATTATTATAATGCCGTCCGTTAATTAGCTTCTGTACTGTCTGTACTAAATGACTGACGTTAGGCACATTTCCCCTCGGCGTATGTTCATTACATAGACTGGGAGCGCGTATTCAGCAGCGGAAGTAGCTAGTCAAAGAATCGCCGCCTTTGGCGCACCGCCCGCCTAAGCGCCGCAACCCGCCCGCCCTAGCGCAACTCAAACGCGGTAGCCCGCCGTAGCGTAAACGCCGTCTTTCCGTCTACAACGTACTTACACGCGGACAGATGTGAAACCTTGACTATCCTTGAACTGGAATTAGTTGGTGCCTCGTCTGTCGATATGTTCAGATTCATGACATAGACACATTAGACAATCTATAACTCTATTCTCCTTTGGCTAAATAAGTGTGTGAACATAATTTACTTTCAATTTACCGGTGATTGCCTTTGGATTGATTTATATTCGTATGGTTATTTCCGGAAACATCTGTGACTTAATAGTATGTGCTCCAACATTGGGCTTTCGCCGGTGAATGAAAGAAATAACTCTTTAGTCTCAGCGAGCTGAGAACAGTCCTCTCGCCTCAGAAACAATGGTGCGACGTCACGAAGCTTTGCTCCTCGAGTTTGATTGCAATTCGTTTCCTTAGTTTCAGGAACTCAAATTAACAACGAGATGGAATCGTTCAAGGATCTTTCTCCAAAATTCTGATTAATTTTAACGTTGCTAAATATTGTGCAACAATTTGTATGAACGTGCTTAAATGATTGCTTTTAGGGAGTAAGGCCTCGGGTTATAAACGAGATGATCTGGCGCGAGGCAGCGAATTTAATAACAAGAATGAAAATCAAAACGCTATTACGAACGGTTACGAGTAAAAAATTACAATTTTTCGTGCTCTTTGCCTCCATTGGAAAAATGAGCGATCGTTGACCTTCGGGAACCTTCGCTGTACTTCGGATGCGTTCGTGAATGTCCGTGTCCAAACCGAGAGAGAGCAGGTCGGATGACACTCCGCGCACTTCGGCAAAGTTCGATAGCGCTCGTGAAGTCGTAACGGATCCAAGTGGCCCCGAACCAAACATCGTTGTACTATGATTGATGACGTCACTCCGTCATGGCCGCCAACTTTCACGATTACTTTTTAGGGTTACGTACCCAAATGGTGTCTGTCTGACGACGAGAAGGCCGTTTTCTCTTTATATATTCTCTGTAATATGTGGCCAGAAATTTTTTAAAGAGTATGAGTTTAAACACACTCTTTAAAAAATAGTTATTGTGTTGTGTTATCGTGTGTCTGGCCGCAGCATTAATGTTTTTCCTACTTTTGTAAGAAGTGTTATTTTGGCTTTTTAAGTTTTTGGTGGCAAACACGGAATCACATCATATAGGCTTTGATGTATAAGTTTAAGATGATTTGAGAAAAGATGATGAGATTGGAGTTTTTTTTACCCGCTGCCTTTTTCTCCACTACAAATACGGCCCGAAGGCAGCATAGTAACATAGTACATTGACATTCAGCAAACAGAATGTAGTCTTTGCGTTGAAATAAATTATTGATTTCTGATTTGATTATGAAAAAATACTCATATAAGAAACGTATGTTTTAACGTTTTTTTTTATTTTGCTCTATATTAAAAACGGTAACTCATACACGTGTCAAACTTGGTGTGGTTACGTATTTATTTATTTCAGGCAATGCCAATATCGTATTACTAACACTGTTGACGTTTTTAATTATTTATTCAGTTCGGAGAATCATCAGCTTAAACTTATATTATAACAATGTCATTAAATTTATCTTATGCTATGATAGTAATAATTTCACATTAAATTAAAAATAAAGTTATATTTACATTATTCAGTACTAGCCAGCTCCACTGCTTGTCGGCATTACGTGTGTCGACATAGACACCCGGTGGCGCTGTACAGGACAGTTCATCCTGTCCATCCCGCAGGATGCAGCCTCCTACACTATTGACCTGGCACTACTCCTCACCCTGCACATCAGGATCATGTAGTCTCTATAATATGACAACCAATAATAAATTTGACCGAGTCTGAGTAGGACTTCCGCAATTTGAAACTAACTGAATGGGAGAAAACACGTTTTTGTGACGTAATATTATATTTATTAGTAGCTGACTCAGCCAACGTTGTTTTGCCGTATTAATTAGCCTACGACCTATTCTCAGACCTCTTGTACACAAAAAAATTCATAAAAATCAGTGAAGTCGTTTCGGAGGAGTTCGATAACAAACACTGTGACACGAAGTTTTTATATATTGGGTTATTATTTTCTTATTAAATAATTTATTTCGACCATCAGTGATCACAAACAATATAAAACTGAAAGAGACACAGTACAATAGTGTTAGTATAGTCCGCACAAATCTTTTTGGCGGTAACGTGAACATAGTCACAGATCGTTTGTGTGAGTAATGATAGCAGATACAGAACCGACGGTGTGCGAGTTCGTCTCGCACTTGGCCGTTTTTTTATTCCTTTCCCGTCCCGAAAATCTCACAGCCACGTATAATGGCCTGTGTTTTTATCTTCAAAGCAGAAATATAAAATGTAATAATCCCTTTGGCCCGAGGTACCTACTTCTGTATTTATAATTTGTTTGCGCCGGCGCCGGGGGAGCCCGCGGGCACGGCCGCGCAGAAAAAATACTATTTCTAAAATACGTTTCTGCCTCAAGTATGGAAATGAGAAATTTTGTTGGAATTATCTGTTATTCTTCGATCGACGTTCTGTGTACTTAGCGAAGAAGTAAAGAAGGGCCCCGGTTAAGTTAGGGAGTGTTTATACATTTTTCAGGTAAGCTAGGAAACATAAACTGATTTAGGTACTCCCGATTAGTCGTACGCTAACAGTTTGTTAATCTGTTATTGTATGCACTTTCTCCAACTGACAGCAGCTGTTAAGGTGATGATGATGATGATGACAGTAGATGAACGGATTGTTAGTGTAAGATAAACTGGGGTTAGGAGTTATTTAGTATTTTAAGTAGCTCACATAATATTTTGACTTGACACGTGATCCATTGTCGTTTTCAGAGATATACATTTTAAAATTATTTTTTTTTTTTTTATGAAATACAGATAATATTCCAGTTATAGAAATTTCTTCAACCAGCAGATTTGATTTAGCACCGCTGTAGCTGAGGAATGTAAAAATATTATTTTCGCGCTTTCCGAACGTCCCACCCTTGTCAGTGGGAACCCTTTGGCCCTTGAGTTATTCGCCTGTCCGCTGCAGACCCCGTCCGTCCATCCGTCACTTAAACACGAGAATCGCGGTTCAAAAATGTGTAAATCACACTCGTGCAGAAAGGGCTGCTATAACATTAAACATTATTCAGATGTCAAAGATAACTATAATTATAGCCAGTTTAATGCATAAGTTCTAGGTCTTAGAATAAGAATTTTTAAATACAGTTGCTCAAAAAGTGGCGTATTGCAGGGACGTATAGGGTTCGGGATGTGAGCTATTACATACTCGAGCTTTTTCTTTACCTTTTCCGAACTCGTGCGTTCTCTTTCCCAACTGTCAAAATAATGTCTATTAAAAAGAAAAAACCAACCACGAAGTTTTTACTAAAAAAAAAAATCATAGAAGTTTTTATGATTCATGCAAATATTTCTAAAAAGAAGCTTATAATTTGTTTCAATATCAGATTTAATGAGTTGATTGAATGAGTTAGGTTAGGTTTCATTTCATTTCATCTCATTAAATTTCATTTCATATCAATAAAAAATTCTACTGAAGACTTGTCTGTATGCGCATAGTTCCCTTTGCCTACCCAGAATGGTTGAAGAAAAAAAAAATCTCTGCTTGTATTCTTTTACGGTTGGCGCCATTTTCCAAAATTTTCTTTATTAAATTGCTTCATTTTTTCGCAAGTGTATTAAAAGTAATTGTTCAGTACACGTGCGGAACCGTCATTGCAACTTGTTCCGACTGTCAACCCTCACCTTCGGCTGCGCCTCGGCTCGGGTAGACATTTGTCGGAACTCTTTGCAATGACAGGCTTTCCGTACTCGTAATGAAATATACTATACACTGTATTAATTAAGAACCAAATTTGAAACGAATAAGCTTAAGTAATAATAAGATTGATAGATGTTTTCTCCAAAACGATGTAATATGTAGTAGTTATTCTTTTTTTTTAGTTTAGTTTAGGGTTTTTTAATTCGAATGTATTTTATTAATAACATAACAAAAAGAAAACTTATTCTAGATCTTTATTTAACATTATGTACATAATTCTAACAGGCGGACAGGCGGATGCATAATAAACTGACCCTATGAGGGTTCAGTTATTCCTTATCGGAGTACGGAACCCCAAAAACGAATTGACGGAGATCGTGGGTTTGTTTCCCGCAGGGAGGCGCCGTCCTTTGATACGGGAAATGATCTGGGAGTGGAATATCTTAGTCTGGACGTCTTTGCACCTTAATGTAGTCCTTCTCTGCTTCTGTGTCCCAGGTCTCGGGCGCATGAGCCAGCACACAGGGTTTGCTAGTTTAGGCCCAGATTTAGTTTGGGATCGCTTACTCACTCACAATCACTTATTGTGTTCACCTGTCCACTGACAGTCTTAGTTTTTTTAAAAATGCGATTCCTTAAAACACTCCTCAGATGCAGTTCGAATGGGGAAATACTGAACCACAGGTTATTTTAACTGCCTCTGAGCAGTGTTTTAGAGGAATTGTTTTGTGACTGTTGTATTAAAATCAGGCTTACAGGTGTAATTAGTAGCTCTGCCCGCCCCGCAGCGCAGGGAACTTTTAATTGAACAAACACTCTGTCGGGAAACTACCTATAATAATCCTCTGTTGGAACATGCAGCTTGCATTCGGGCTTTGGGTAGCGTGTTTGGGGTGTGCAAGTGTGTTTTTGTTTGTATTTCGCTTTGGAAGACCTCAGCAGACAAGTGTCTACTTGTATATAAAACAGTATATAAAAGAACCGTTGCAGGACAGAAGCTTTCTCTCAGAAATAGAGTGTGAGGTAAAGGAGGCAAACAGGAAAACATGGTGAGGAAACCCTGGTTTCTAAGGTACAGTACGTACGTACAATGGCCCAACTATGGGGCTAAGTTCGGAAATCTCAGGTCTAACCTAACCTAAGGAGGCAATTTCACTACGTAATTTGGTTAATTTACAAACCTAGATGCCGGATCGCAATGAAATTGTGTTCAGAGGACACAAATCGAAATTTGATCGCCAAAATCTACTAATGACTTAGAGATTTGAGCATTATGAAAAGTTTGTATGAAAACGCTTAATTTTTTTGACGTTTCACCACCGCAGAGCTCGGGTTTCCTCACGGAGTCTGGGCTTAAATCCCAGAATGTACTAAGTTTAAACAATTGCTGAAATAATTACTCTTATTGGCTTAATTCTGGATTCACGTTCATGATTTTTTGCCGGAAGAGTCCGACCAGCTTTCGCTCGCTCGTTCCGACAAATAATCAAGTAAGGGGTCATCCATTAATCACGTGAGGCTCGAAAGGGTTCGGAGAAAAAATCACGTAATATCATAGGGGTGAGAGGGGGGGGGGATTTAGTTCGATAATTACTCTTCCTAATTTTGGATTATGAAAGCAATTAAAAGTTAGATGTTCCGATAAAACAGAGCTGGGTCCTAAAAATTATGTTGGCTGTTATTTCTCCTTAGATTTATAATATGAAATAACTCTGGTGAAGAAATCTATTCAGCTTAGTAAAAATTGCTTTGCCATCGTCACGCTGACAAGAAGAAGAAGTCTAAAGTAAAGTATAATATCAGCTTTAATGCCAATAAATAAAAGTAGTGATATGTTAGACCCGATCTTTAATCCCCGGCATAAGCCACACTTCCAAACCAACAACACATTCGAATGGCGCTGGTTTTACAACTCCGACGTTCTTTATGATGGCACGCCCATTTAACTGTGAATCCACAAACACACCTACTGGTTACTAGTGTTCCATATAGCAGGTCCAGTTACATGAAACCTCCACAAATTACGTCGTTCAAAAGTCGAGAACTTTTCATGAAACAAATTCTTACGAAAGTGATAATAATTGCAGCAGTCCTTTTCATATGTACCTACTTTCCAACTCGAAAAAAAGTCGATGAATATTGAAAGATTTTGACGCCAATTGATTGACACGTTTTTGTATCTTACTAGCTGGACTCGGCAAACGTTGTTTTGCCGTATTAAGTAGCCTACGACCTATTCTCAGACCTATCAAATATACACCAAAAAATACATAAAAATCGATTAAGCTGTTTCGGAGGAGTTCGATGACGAACACTGACACGAGATTTTTATGTATTAGATCATCCACCGCCCCGGAGTCGCACGGGTGCAATAAGCTTATCTGAATTTAAAAAAAAATCGTATAAACCTTATTGTGATAATTACTAAAACACTAAAAAAATCGGCCAAATCAATCGAGCCGTTATCAGGAGATGCTCCGTCATACATTGTTTATTGGAAAACCAACAGCTTATACGAGAGGCATATTTACAAAATTGAGACGATTAATGTAAAAGCCAATAATAGGTTTACTAATAATCAGAAATAATTTTGGAATTATGATAACTTATTTATGAAATATGTGAAGTTATAAGTGCATTTTAAATTTTAGTAGTAACACCTTTATTTAGAAAAAGGGTACCTACTAGCATTAATTCGATAATCATTGATTAACATAATTGATTTCATTATTATTTTCACACTAAGATAAGTTTTTATCTGCAGTTAACTCTCCCATTAATGTTTATTAATGTTTATGGCGATGTTTTTGTAATTATCAGAATAAGGTATATATGATTTTTTTTTTAAACTCACATACTAACCTTGGCAAATCAATTGCCAGCAAACAGTATTTTGTACTTAAGACTAAATATGTCTCATGACGTTTTACACTTTAATTCAAATATCTTTCACAACGATTTACATTTCCGTCCATTAAAGTGTGCCCACTTTAGTGGACGGAAATGTAAATCGTTATGAAAGATATATAGGTAAATGTGTAGTGCTTAGAAAAGAACCAAAACACGATATTTTGTGACAATTCGAGAACCCGTGATAACATAAAAAATTGGTGACTGTTGTCTTAAGTGAAATACAGAAAGGAATGAATAAATGAATGAATGAAAATGAAGCGAACGAGTTTTTTCAGGATCCTTGAAAGTGGCGAACCCTGATGGCCTACCCCTCCGGGATTCAGGCGTGGGTTTATGTAATGTAATGTAGTTGTCTCAAGTAATTTCATCTTTCACGGGACTCAGTGGAACGCGGTTCTCTGACTTACCGCATTGTATTGCTGCGTCCACAAACAGCTTATGTCAATACCCGGTAACAATGCAACGGCGCTAGCAAAAAGGCAGCCACCGCCCGCTGGCGTATACACCACGAACTTAGGTTTTATTGAGTACAATTTAATTAATAATATTTTGCTCGTTTCAATGGACTCCGATGTTACGGAATATCTTTACCGGGGTTTATTGAAATTCGAAGATATAAACTTCCTCTGTATGTAGGGAGCTGCAGTCTAAACAAGTATATTACACTCTACGCGTAGGCATGCCCACCGGGAGTTTGCGATTTTAACTACTAAGGAATGTTGAGGAAACCTTTCCTCGCGATGGCTTTCTTCACAGTTAGTGGTATGGCTACTACATATTTGCAAATGTACATAATTTTGAAAACCGTCATCGGTACATGCCGCGATTCGAATCTAGAAACTTTCAGGTTGTAAGGTAAGCTTTTTACCGATGCTCTACCACCGCGTTTCCTCTGCCTAATAATAAATCAGTCTGTAGTGCATTTTTTTACCAAATTAGTTAGGGAGAGCCATAAACCTTTCGAGTATTAGGCAGGTTTACGGTCGCAGTCCAGGCAGACCAGGCTATACTCGGCTGACTCTAAGGCCATTTCATTTACTTATGTTTGGTTTTCCTGATGTATGTAAAAATATTATAATAAAGAAAATTTTTGACTTATCTTACAATAAATGCCATATACAGCACACACTATCTTGCAGCAGCTTTTGTCTTGTGAACAACAAACGGCCGCTGTCATACAAAGGTACTCGTGTAGTGTGACAAGCCTGACAACCAATCCGAGTGGCCACAAAGCCTTAGGCTGTAGTTAGTCCGTTAATCGGTGTTATGTAACGAAGCCCTCAGTTGCTAGGTGTACAGTTAGGGTGAGCCGTAGCATATGTTTCTCTATTTATTTTCAAGAAGTTCAGAGTTCATCATCAGCATTCAGCCACATGAAGTCCACTGCGGGACATAGGCCTCCTCCATGAAAGTTCGGAGTTAAACGTTGTAAATATAAAGGAAATGTCTGAACAGAAAATCCTACTTTAAGTAGTGTTTATTTAAGGACAGCTACGCTTGACTATTTTACCTTATACCACTAAAACATATATAGTTCGTTGGTTTGTTTATATAAAGAGAAAGGGACGTTCATAGCGGTTCAGTTCCAGGCGGACATACTTCGAGCAAATAGGGGATGTATTAGCAAAGGTAAAGATTAAATGTACCCGAAACCGGCGTGCGCACATGTAACAAGTAACGTATGTAAAGCAAAAGAAGTCTGTCAGGATAGTGATAAGTGTAATGTTTACTAAAACCTAAAAACACCGGGAACGGGAACAAACAGCAGGAAGCAACCAGTATAGGGGAAATTCTGTTTTGAGAACCCTATGTCCCTGATAGTGGATAATAGGAACTGATGATGATGTCACCACGTATATCATCTCTATCTGAGTAGAGTCCACGGTAGGATATTGTGCACAAGTGTGCAGGGCAGTATACTTATGCAGTAGTTGTGCGCCGCTGTCCGCTGCGGGAGACAGGGCGAGCTTGTTAGTTGGACACGGCTGTGGGGTGACCACGATGCGGTGGCTTCTGGGAACACTAGGGATCCTAATGTCCCTAGGACCCAGTGCCTAGTCACTAGGATCCCGGTAGTATGACATAAGCTAATCTGTCAAAAAAACAAGTAAATGGGGACTCTTTTGCCTTACAGTGAAACACAAACACAGCTGACTAAGTATTTGTTTGAGAACTATAATGATTCTCACAGATGTTCATACGAGTAACTACATAGGATTATTTAAAGTAGTCATTGCATAGTAATTTTTGAGCTGTGTTAGAATGCCGATTTGACTATTTGGTACGGATTGCAAGTAAACGCAGTTGGGGTAATATTTGTTTTATTATGCAGTTTTTAGGGTTCCGTAGTCGACATCTGTCTGTCTGTCCGTCTGTCCGCGGCCTAGCTCAGAGACGATTGGCACGAGAAAGTTGAAATTGGACACACATACACATATACATATTAATCACGCCGACAAAATGGTAGAATAAAACCTAAAAAAAAAATTTTCGGGTACGCCCGCTACACCTTTATTAGAGATGCATTTTTTTTCTCGCCTACTTTATAGTGTGGGGTATCGTTGGATCGATTGGTCGTTTAGAATATTGTGGGTGTAGGAAGAAAATTTTTCGATTTAAGGTTCCGTTTGCAAAATATGACGCTGTAAAGCGCAAATTTTTGTCCAAGTAGGGCATCCCCTCCGCTCCAGTCTAAACGGTGGATTATAGAAACGTGAAAAAAAAACGCCGTGTCGCGCCGGATTAAGAATAGCGTCACTCCATTTCCTTCCGTGGATGTAGAAGGCGACTAAGGAAATACGTTACCAGGAGACGGGTAGCAGCGTCTTCCTGAGATTCCAACCACATACTGCGATCGCCAACCCGTCTGCCAAGCGTGGTGATTATGGCAAAGCCCTTTACGCCAATTTTCCTATTTCTACGGTTTCCCAATCGATTAGTTAAGTCGACGTCGTCCCTCAAAAGCCGAGCCGGAGGGATTCGGGAGCGGATTTTCCGCGCCTCCTTTCCATTATTCACGCGGCTTCAAAATGTATTTCCGGCGAGTTTTCATAACGTCGCCGGAAGTAGCGTCGCTGCTCTTATGGACCGGAAGTGGGCTGCCATTGATGCTCTTTGGGTTAAATTAACGTTCTGTAGAACTTATAACAATCGTGACGTAGCTCACCCTGTGTGGTTTATTTGGATGTTTATAACTACATGTGTTAGCTTTTGATTTTTAGCTTTATTTCAGTTGAATTTTATTTAAGGTTTTTCCAGTCCATCAGCTCACTCGGGCGTCCCAAAGGGAATGGATTGTCAGAACGTTGTTACTTTCTGCATTTCCTCATTAACTTCATTAGAGAGTAATTTCACATTTGTCTTGTGAACTTGTCAGCAAGTGCGATCCTCGATTAACACGGTCTAATTTCATAGAACTACATGGTTCACTAAGACAATTCGATGTACATTGTAAAGTCGATTAACTCACAGGTTGATATGTAGGAAAACTCAGCTAGACGAAGTCCATCGAAATGCCACAATAAACTATGAATTGTAGTTTTACGAAATGCATTTAGTTGTATCAGTACTTATCCCGTTAGGTTGAGCTAAACTCACGGCCTTATTTATAAAAGCACGATTCCTCTAAAACCAATCTAAAACTCTGTTTATTTAATCTGTGACTACATCTTTTCCTTGTAAAATCTCCACCGCAGACTGTTTTAATCGGCGTTTTTGAAGTGTTTTGAGGAATCGAGTTTTTATAAATAAGACCGTAAAAGTGCAATCCAGGTTAAATCGGCTCCTAAAAGCGCTACATTGAAATAAATTATTGATTTCTGATGTCATAAGCCTTTGCTATGCAGACTTTTACCACCTGCGCATTTTGCTCAGCAATTGTATCATAGGGAGGGTGAGAAATGCTTTGCCGGAGGCGCTGAATAATTTCTGTAGCCTCAATTTTGGGGGCTTATGTCCCTTCTTGATCCCTGACATCTTTGCTATTGTACAAAGTCGTACGGCCCCGCAAATGTTCCGCGGACGGATGGCGAGGTCGCGCGATGTTCCCGCCCACTATTCTATCAGGTGCTGAGGGAAAGTGAGTGGTTCCTTTTTTCGTAGACAAACATTTTCTGTAGAGGATGTCACAGAAAGTCTTGTAATCAGTTCGTTTGGGATTCGAATTTAAACTATCCTATATGTATGACTGTCCACGACGTGGTCTGTCTACTACACAGATAGACCGTTAGGGCCGGTTTCTGAACTGAGAAATTCACTAAGTAAATACTTAAGTAACGTTCTGTCATGCACTTTTCTAAGAAATTTGAACAGACTGCACTACAGTTAACCATTTACTTAGCGAAATTCTCATTTCAGAAACTGGCTATTAGACTTAGACCTGAGAATTCAGTACTTAGCCTCGTAGTTGGGCCTACTACCGTTACTACCAGGGCTACCATAAGTAAGGCCGTGAGTACAGTATTTCGACTCATAGTTGGACTATTGTACTAGCAAAAGCTTTAGCGTGTGAACATCTCAATATCTGTAGTTTCCTCACGACGTGCTACTTCACTATGGTGCTTATTGGTACGAATTCTCATAATACGTAATGTAGAAAATGAAGTTATTCGTTTTCGAAATTACGAACACGGGCCCTCTCAGATATGAGCTGACTGGCTCATGTCAGCTAGGCATGATTTCGTGACAAACATACAAACTTTCAGACTCAATATAAAAGTGAGAGCAAAACAGATAAACTATAACAGCTCCTCCGTCGGTATATTATAGTCTAAAAAGATAGCTTTGGTCGCCTTTGTCGGACGCGACGCAGAGGGCATATACTTCTGTAACTTCTTTCTTATGTACCATATATACAAATCTTTTTGATCACTTTCAATTATTTTGGGATGCAATGACGCGAGATGAATCGAAGATCTTTTTGAACTTCTACTACAGTTATCTACAGAGTTACTTAGTTCGAATTCGTTCATCGTTTTTTCAAGGGACAGTTTAACCATGGTTATACCAAACATATGGCGCTAGTTTTGAAAAAAAAAATGCGTGGCTAAATAAATATGGTACACCACTACTGTTAAATAATTCGTAATACTGTTTATCGTAATGAAAATAAAATTCCCTGATTCCTCACAATATGGATAAAGAGACTTCTTTCCCGCTCCAAGCCGTACTTGGCAACATAGCCCATAACTCACTAAAAAACACGCAGAATTCCGATCTATCGATATGGGAACCAGATGCGCGTGCCGGAGCGGGATTGAGCGCATATTTCACTCGCACACTCGAGCCTTGTCCGGTTGTGTCGGCCGGCCGACAGGGGTTGCCAGATCGCAAAACCGAAATGTCTGACTAATTAAAAAAAAAATTTGGATTTTGACGACAAAAAATTTCGTGTCACAGTGTTTGTTATCGAACTCCTCCGAAACGGCTTCACCGATTTTTAGGATTTATTTGGTAGGCTAATTAATATGGCAATAGAACGTTTGCCCGGTCAGCTAGTAACGTATTAAAAAAGTAACTGCTTGCGACTGAAATAGTTCTATAGCAGTGAGGTGTTTACAGTGAATCAAACGTTTTACTTTTACCCAAATATTCAGATACTCAAATAAGTGTACCATTAATTCTGCTCAAGCTTCGCGATAACCTGTAAGTCGCGGTATTTTCTATTTTAAGAGTCTGCAGATCACAAAAAATGTCGGAAAAATTCAGAATGTCGGGAGTATCCAGACTATCCTGGCAACCCTGCAGACACAGCGTACATCTCCCTTTTGCCGCCGACCCACCCATAGTCGGCTACCCCACAAACTGACAGGACGAAACCAGGGGTCCACTGCCTCTCTAGCTACTTATTACACTCGATGTCTGAAGCCTCCTCTGGTGGCCCATTCGTTGGAGAAAATCTGACGAAACTTCATATCACCACGTGTTGGAGCTTTTTGACTGACAACGAGGGCTGAGGGGCCGGTGAGAACTCTTTGTGCAAGAGATTTACCAGTATTTGTCAAACGTGCATTTAGTTTCGTCCGTACTCAAGTATTGAAAATGGCCTCTTTTGAAGTTTGTGATTGTAGTTTTGCGCATCATTATTATTGATTTACAGCGTTTATGAGATGATGTCTTAATGTACTAAATATCAACGTTGATTCTTGTTGTACATAATAATATTCGTCGTTTTTCCGACACTTTTACTACAAATTGTTTGATCTAGTAGCTCCGTACAGGTTGTAAGAAGTACCTATAGGGTTATTACAGTTAACTGCAGTTTACATGAGGTATTCTTTACATGTCGAGTCATTCTAGCAAACTATCTATTCGGGACTGCCTTTCTACTTCGCGAAAAATGTCAATAAAAGTCTCGCAAGTGAATAACTATTTTTATGCCGTTTTCCTTCACAGAAGTCTGGAAACTTTGCCCGGAAAGTAGTCGATTGCGAAAGTTGGCTTAAACAAAAACCGTGAAATCGGCGAACGGCGTGCCGCCAACTTTGTCGCCGTGAAAGGACGGGCTGTAATTAGCGCGGTTACCCTTTTGTACATTTCTGCTATGTGCTTTTCTGGAACGGTCGTGACTCGATTAGTTCCCAAACCGGATCTCGTTTGGTAGCATCTACTATCTAGGGTAGTCGTCAATTTATCTACCTTTAGGGCCAATACTTGGATAAAGATAATGATGGACCCGATGTCATATTGCTGGAAAGCGTATGCTCAAGTGATATTTTTGGTGTTCAGCACCGAGTCTCATAGTCATAATAGTAAGTGAGGTTTGTGACACTCCGATTTCCGCACGGTGTCGTCCTTCGCTGTTAGCAAGAGCTATTGCTACTGCAAATTCACTGCGTAACTTAGAAAACAACGTCATTGGTACATTCCGGTCGAACCCACGACTTCAATGTGTGCTGATTAATTGGGTCGGTCTTTTAAGCAAGAACTTTTGCTGCGATAGTTTACTGTGAGTAACTGGGTTCCTTGAGGTTATCTACACGAGCAGACTTTTCCACCTGCAAGGTTCCCGTGGGTCCCGGTGCTATCGGGATAAGACCAGGAGAGCCCACTTTCCGCATGAATTTGTGTAAAAACGTTCGAGGGCGCGAGTCAAGAGAAAATGATTTTATCGTAAATTGACTTACCTGCCCGCGCCAGGCTTGCGCAGAGGGGCATGGAAGGTGTACTCAAGCGAGGTCGCGAACAACTTCTTCTTGGCATTACATTACATAAACTGACGCCTGTATCCCGGAAGGATAGGCAGAGACCAGGGTGACTTGCCATAGTTCTGGCAAAACCTCTTTAGGTTCATCAAAATTCTTTAGTCGTTGCAAGTACGCACGCTGGTGTCAGGTACTTTAATACTTTTTCTTAAGTAAGTCTTTTGATAAATTATTAATGCAGTTATGGCAGTCATATGCCACTGGAAATGACAAGGATTCCAAGAACACCTCTTAGAAGTGGAGGTTTACGCGCGTATGGTGGAATAAAGAAACAGAAACGGGACGCTCCCAGGGACATATTTGCTATTTGCGGTTAATCAAAATATTATACGTGCATGATTAGGCTACAACATTGGTATGGCGCGTAAAATTCAGTAGTGGAACAAGTACGAAAAAATCCACCTACTTTTGGGTGTTATTAATCTGTGCTGGATTCTCTCGCGGGAAAAAAATGGCGGAAAATGAGGCGACTCCCGGGTGACTTTTGTAAATGTTTTCCGAGACTTTTTAATTCACTTTTTAGAATATTCTGACGCCTAAGTATGCTTAGTTAGACGTTAGCACTAAATTTCTCGCGGAATACTGAAAAGGGTAGCGGTAGACAAGACTATGGGGTATAGACGGTTTCTCATAGGTACATAATAGTCTGCGGCTAATAAACTGTTGGTAGTTCGTACCAGACATGCACTGAACAGTCTTCTCTGTTATAATATTAGGGGTTAAACAAAAACAATTGAAAGTCGATTTTCAAATGTTTCACATTTTTTAAAAAAAGAACATCATAGAAACCATTTGAAAAAAGTTTCATTCGAAAACCTCAAACCATGAAGATTCTATGTCAATTCAAAGAACCTATTGCAATAAAACGGCAATTTCATACTTTAACCCCTATTATTAATCTGATAGAGCCTCGCCCCAAGCTCAAATCAAATGTGGCTTGAAATGAAAAATGGTTTCTTTTACTTTAGACATGAGATTAATCGAGAACATTAAAATCCGTTCGTCTGATATGCGTAAACACGTAAAATAACAGTTGAACTGGCTGGTGGCGACAATACGATGCTCGAAAGATATAAGTATTAAAAAATATATTATATCATTTTTTGGGCTGATTTTGTTCGTTTATGACTAAGCAAAGTGATAGAACGCACACAAAAAGCAACTGAAAACTATATTTAGTTGTTTAAGGTCCGCAGCGGGATAAATAAGCTTTGCAAACTGAACATCTCAAAGTAAAATAAATCACACTCGTAGACAACATAAATGGGCGTAATGACGGTCGCGGCCGGGATAGCGGGTTCGATTCCGGGCGTCGTTTGTTGGAAACTCAGTCCATTAGGGCCGTTACATTGGATAATAGTTCTTAAGCGATTCGGCGTTTTTGCCACATCCATAGCTTCGTAGTATAAAGTTAGGGTTTTCAAATTTAAATAATAATAATAACTAAGGTACCTCTTAAGGGACCTTATTAGTGACTAGTGGTGTGCTCGAGAGGATTTCCCGTTCCAATCTTTTTGAGATTGAAATTTTTATTTGTGATAAACAAAAATATATTTTTTAACACAGGTTAATAAACCTAATATATAAACGCTAAGTCAGTTGTAAAAAGTTTCCTGAATTATCAGGGTCTTATGATGATGTGTGTTACACAAAGTTTCATCCCTTTTTTCCATAAGAGGATAATTTAAAAAATGTCTTCTTGTTCTACGTAATCATCATCATCATCAGCCATTTGACGCCCACTGCAGGACACAGGCCTCCCTCATGTCTCTCGCATCCAGCGACGTAACACATAAGAGGTATTCCTCTGCAAAGTTTAATTTCAGATATACACGTTCAGTCTGTACGTTGTCTGTGAGTCAGTTGTAAGGGTTTTATAAAACTGGTTTCTCACAATAAATAAGACTAGAACATGTTATTGAAATACAACCGTACAACATAAAAACTGTGACAAGTGACAGACAATGGTCTCCAAAAGAAAGTGTTAGAAATAGGGTCCCGTTTGGCACCCTGCGCGTACGGAACCCTAAAAAATGGACAAAAAAACTTAAACGTTGTCATTTAAAATATGTCCCTTTATGTTTACATATTATATAGTAAGTTTATGTTATGTTTTATGAAAGCTATTTTGTTATTATAAAACCGCATCCAATAAGCAAAGGCTTAAAGTTATAATTTTATATTTTTAAAGAATCTTGAAACTTGATCAAGATAATTTTAAATGATTTAAAAAAAGATAATTTTTAAGCTTTTGTCTCTGTAAAGTGGTTTTATTGTACGTTTTCGTAAAAATAATAATGAAGGTCGTGGTTCCAAAAAAATATTTGCCTGTATCATAAAGGCAAAACTAACTTTAGGCAATTTAAGACAACATAATCT
The DNA here is from genome assembly GCA_963969515.1 of Yponomeuta evonymella. NCBI lineage: Eukaryota > Metazoa > Arthropoda > Insecta > Lepidoptera > Yponomeutidae > Yponomeuta > Yponomeuta evonymella. Next base: position 285,687 of record OZ018359.1, read on the forward strand.
GTGAAACAATACTGAGTTAAGTCAGCGAATATTACTATTTTGTGTGATCTGTCAAACAGCACCCAACTTCGTATTCAAATGGTTTTTTCACTGCCCCGTATTTATATTATAATTTCTTCTTTGTTTCAGGTAAACATTTTACAAAGAGAATTATTCAGTCCGTGAGTTAAAAGAATCCTCGAAAATAAAGATGGACATTTATAAAACTTTGCTCTAGGCCGGGGATTTACGGCATTTTGTTTTTATTTTCGAGCGTAGAGTTACCAGATGTCGATTGAAAACACAGAAATATAAAAGATGATGAGATATATAAACATATAAGACATTGTGCGTCACCGTTTTTGACTCGGTTAACAAAATGGCGCTGGCAAGAGACCGCGCTAAAAAGTTATAAATAGTTCAATAGAATACCTTTCAATCAGAAGTACGTATACATGTAGGTATTTTAGAAGTATAATTTGGAGTCGATACCGAAAATATATGTGCTGGTCATGAAACTGGGCACCGACTACAAATTATTTACTTCTACAAAATCACTGTTAACACGATTGAGAGATTGTGCAGTGCAAATACGATCTTTAAAAGAAGATTTGATTTTTTTTCATTTGTGGCGATAGTTAGCCTACTGGATCCCCTTAAAGGGGTCCACGGTGGCGCCAGTATTATTTTCTGGAGCCCCTTAAAAGTGTTCTTTCGGGATGAGTGCCGAAACTGGACGGTAGATGGATGATTTGCTTTGTCAGATATTGACCTTTTTATGTGCAAAATGAACGGCAATCCACCCATGTCTACTCAAACACAATTTAATTGATGCCTAATAAGCATTGCCTATGTTATTTATATAAACGTGAAACAAATATTTACAATTAGATCGGAATGTAACGACTATATGTCCAAAACAGATTTGTTATTGTATCGAGACTGCAGCGTCTGAGTCACACAGCCGCCAACCGACATACGAGTACATAGCCCAGCGCATAAATTATTATGATTGGATTCCGAGCGTGCGCCGCGGGGTGATTATAGTTATTGGATTAACACGTAAAATGCAGCTGAAATTGAGGCGTGGCCCAAAATCGACCGGGCACGAACGTCCCGGCTTATTGAACCATTGACAGGCTATCGGGACTGCTGCACCGTCCATTTTGTCAACCGATACAGTGTATAAAGATTAACGTCACTTTTAAAATGTACGCGCATTTGTCTCAATTTACCTGAGATTTGTGGACGGCGGCGGGGTGGCGACGGAGGAACCCAAGAAATGAGAGATACCACACCAAATGAAAAAAAGACAAACTAAAGGCTTGTTTTGGCAGAGAGCAATCATGATTATGATAGCCTAGTTCTGACCAATTCGCAAATTGTGACATATCCCGAAATATTGGAAGCGCACTGCTTTTATAAATGTGGGTCCGGACTCACCTACTTTGTAATTCTGTCGGATGAGTCCGACCAGGCCCTAGATTCTGTTAATGCATTGTAGTAACATGACAACTGCATGAACATGGCGGTTTTCATTTCATGGCTGCTTTAAGTCTACGCGGGCACACCCATCAAACCTTCTAGGCGTCAATGGTACGAAAAAACACGTCACGTGACCCGACAGTGTACCTGTCATTATACTACAATGCACTAACAGAATCGAGGCCCAGGTTTATCTCCTGATTACACATCTTACATTTTATCACTGGAGAGCAAAGGCGTGGCAAATGGCAAACCCTGGTTACTGCCTGCCCTTCCGGGTTGTAGGCGTGAGTTTATGTTAATAGTAAAAACTCCGCGACGAAAGCTTGCCCAATTATTTACACCTGAAACTACCTAGAACTTTATTTACAAGCGGCAACGAGACCAGACTGCAGTTAGTTGGGGAGCCAGGTTTATTATCTGAAGTTGACTATTTCCAGAGAAAAGTGTTAATTTACGAAGCACTGGACTTCAACCAGTTCCTCTCTTTAATTGTATTTCAGATGCTGTCACTCCTTTCCCTGTGTCCTATAAAGTGGTACCTACTGTACAGTGCCATCGAGTCCAGCTGGGTCTTTTTGCTTGTTAGTTAATTACTCCAGCTGAAGCGAAGGCGGCGCAGGTTACCGCAGGCACTCCGTCCGTCAAGAGACTCGCGGGAGTTTTTGCGACAACGCGGCGTAAATTAGAAATACTACACAGTACAACCTCTTCACTACTAGCAAAAAGTGGCTGCTGGATGTTTCAGAATGGTCCAGCGAAACTCAGGAGGGTTACCCTACTCATCAATACAAACAACTTTAGTTACACATAAAACGGGTCTAATCGTGATTTTAAAACTTTGTATGAGCATCGCGAGTCATAAAGAAATGCAAATAAAATAAAATACTTCGGAGTTGGTCTTGTAAGAAAAGTTGTTTCTTACAAGACCAACTCAGAAATATTTTGTTTTTATTTTATTTTTACCCTAAGGAAAACTTACAACTAAGCTTAGCGTTATATACATTTTAATATAAATAAAAAGCTAATTACAAGTGTTCACACATAGAGGTTAAAAAAAAAGATTTAAATTATGTATATCAGTAATAACAATTGAGCCAACGCGTACCTCGCCTCACTCAGACTAGTATTAAGTAAGTCAACATGAATATTTTTGACAGCTGAATTAAAATTTTTACACGCACGCAACAACAATGTATTTCTCCTGTAATTCGTTGATCGAAATTGGGTGTCCAAAATAGCATTATGTCGCTGAGGTCGGGCAAAATTTTGATATTTGCTGAATCTAGTTATATTTTTCTCTCTCTATTGGAGAGATATTCTCGAATTCTCAAAACGAGACTCAGTCGTTAAACGCTATCCTCTGTGGCTATACCAAACACAGATAAACAAAAAATATAGGCGTCGAATTGAGGACTTCCTCTGATAAAAATATGATATTCTTCTACTTTGGACCGGATCGGATGTAGAGCGTAAGTGCCCTGACAGTGCTACAAATAAACGTCACGTAGAGTTACTACGTTTAAAGTTCAAGCTAAGAACTTTTTTGTATGGATTTCTTCCCCATTCTTATTTTATACTCGTTATAACTTTTTATTTTAAAGTTTAAAGTATATTTCTTACGTAAGCAATTTCTCGCAGTGCCCATGAAATCTTTCTGTTCTCCTTCGCCGGCGGTAGGGTGCGCGGCTAATGAAATGCTAGGGAGCATTAATCTTGTCTCCTCGACGGACCACGCTCTGACACTCACCCTATTCGAGCACCTACTTACTGCTGGACTTACACGTTCATTACTTGGTTACTTGGAAGCTGGGAGTATCCTGGGAGTACAAAAGTTCTTCGGACGCGTATTCGTTATTAACTAAAGGGTCTTCAATCAACAATGAATCAGCCAGTCCTCTTCCACTGGAGAAAGGCTTCCCCAAGGCACGCCACTTTCTGTCCACTGCAGGGTAAATGCCTTGTCTCAAAGAGATAGAGAGTGTGGGCTTAATCAACACGCGTGCCCACGCGTGCCCGATTTCAAGTGTTAAGGAATGTGAAAATTGTTTAGTAAAAGGCAAATCCTGGGTTTTGCCTACCACTCCAGGATACCGGCGTGAGTTTATTTATAAGTTAGTCTATTATGTGAGTGTGTATGTATGGAAAAGTGCGCGTTCTCTTTAAGAACCGTAATACAGTACCAGAGAAATTTTAAAATAGTGATAAGCATTACGGGTTTTACTCAATAAATATCTCACACTCAGGTTTCCTCACTTTATTTTCCTTTACAGTTAGCGAGTGATATTACTACTACAAATTCACTTCATTGCCTAAGTCATTGGTACATGCCGGGACTCGAACCCACGGACTCTCAAATTTGAGGCCAGCATTCTACCGATGCGCTACTACCGCTCTTAACAACTTATGTGTAGTATAAATGTATTCTACCCCTCCACAGAATACCTAAGTCATATCCTAAGTAACAAACCAGCAAGGAAAGCGGCAAGAGTCGCATTGCCCCTGCCCCACCCTACCGGGCTTCGCGCGATATTAAATTCTTCTCGGCTCTCGGGCGCGTAATTTCGTTAATTACAGATGTGCCGGCTTAGTTCCTCTGTTCACAGAGTTAAACGGAGCGAAAGCACAAATTGACAGTGAAAATAATGCTCTACATTTCGTATATGCTCGGTTTCGTCCTACAAAGCTGTGTAACGGTCCAACAATGGAGAATAATCCAGTTTGAAACCCATCAAAATGCCCTACACATTTGTGGACTGCTTTCTCATTGGCTATACTGTCCATCCTAACTGAAAAAGACCGCTTTTAGTGATAAGTCCTCCGATTAGAGATATATAGATAGAGAACATT